>CM040758.1:5973279-6183200 GCA_022829145.1 Albula goreensis
ACTGTATGCTCAGTAAACTGAAACAAAATTGAAATAGGACTGTTCAATTTTGTATATTCACGTTTCACGTGGTCCTCCTCCAAGTGGGTGACATTTAATGTCTCGCTGCGAGCAATCTTCCACGGTTTTAGTTTAATTTGGCAAGGGGCCGCTTCTCAAACGTAGCATGTTGCTAATTGCTTTTTATTGAAACTGATCTCCTTGCTAAAATGATTTCCGTTCTTCCCCCTCCTGAATTTAATAGTGGAGGAATTTGACAGTCGATTCTGTGAAAAGCCTTCCCTACTGTTAACTTCAAGTTTTTATACACAGACAAAGGTGTAGCGTAACGTAAGAATATAAAACATCCCCTGCACTGTGTCATGAAAATGAGACGACAGAGCGTTGTTTGTTGACGCATGATTCATTGTTATAGGTAATCCTTGAAAATCTAAATTTACTTCATGGAAAGTATCAACTTTCCATTTTGAAGATACATTGAGATTTCCCGCAATGTCTATTATTTACTGTACATTTTTTAAAATTAGACAAGCGGGTGGACACACAGCTCATAATATGGGCTTATATTATGGACACTGAACACCTGTGTGACTGTACCCCATCTCCAAAGGAAGTGTGTGTATGCTTTCATTTTGAATAACAGGTGTGTACAATGCTAAAGTTTTGGTTTAGACACTAGAAAACAATTCATGTTACATTATATTTGATGTTTTCAAATTCCATTAACATATGGCTGACTTAAGTTTGTAGTTATAGTCTTATCGGAATTTCCCTACATCCATGTTATTCATAAGGGCAAAATATTTATTTTATTTTGAAAGGATTGTGGTACGAAATGTTTCTCTGCACTGATTTCCACAACTATGTGAAGTGTTGGTGATTTACACTGAACCAGTCACTGAAGCTAAGGCCTTGAAGAGGCTAAGTTAAACACATGTAGCGTTCGCTTTTTCATTTGTGTAGATTTTTAATTTGTTATAAAACGTGTCTGCTCTCGATTTCTCATTTATCTTTCAGACATTTGTTTGCTGCCATGCTTCTTAAAACAACACAATAAATGACAGGAATATTCCCAGTGCTTTCACTGTACAATGATGACAAGTAAGATATTTATTTTCTCTTAGTGTTCGTGATTTATGTGCGAAAGAAGCCTATCTATCTTTGTCCACCATTGGCTAACATGTAACAAGCTATCCAATATAAACAACAATTATCTGATGTTACAACTGTCATCATTTAGAACACTCCATTATGGCTATAACTGAAAAAATCAATGTGTCTGCACTCATCAATGGTAAAAAAAAAAAACAGAATGGATATTAAGGTGTGTTGGTATGTGTTAAAGGCCAAATGTGAAGTTTGACCTACTGTTCTTTCTGGAGGTCATATGTATGACATGCAGCAAAGCAAGGAAGATTTGGAATATCAAGTTATTCAATCATTTTCCTGTGAGGTATTGCTTGTGTTTGAGCAGAAACAGCAACAATGCTTTTAACTCTTATGACGTAGCTTCAGAAGATAGATATGCAGGTTTAGCTGCTAACTACAGTCGTTGGTTTATCAGAACAGCTGTTTGGATTAACTGCATTGTTGATGTTGTTTGGCTTCCGTCAGCCACTGCTCACATTTGTCCTTTGTCCTTATGATATTTTTTTTGGGAGGGGGGGTGGGTGGTCAAAAAGCTCCAACAAACACCAAAAAACATTATTCTGCATTGGAAAATGGTCAGAAATATGAATGCACGCAGCAGGGCCAATCAAAACAGTCAATGTCACAATCGACCAAAGAATCACGTGCAATGTTATCAGTGATTGGCTCTTTCAGCATGCTTGAGGTAGTTTGCTCACACTGCTGTATTTTGATTTCAAAACTTGATGCCAACAACTAATCCAATAAAAGTACAGTACATCTTGACATACTCACCAATAATCTTCCTTTGTAACATCAGGGGAGAACTTGTCCTGGGAGCAGCTGTGATCACAAAGTGAAAATATTTGCACAATGAAAAAGAGATACAGTTATCTATTAATAGGAAAGTCATAATAAATTATTATTGTTGTTATTGGGATAATGTGTACATAATTCTGTTTTCATTTCTGTCTCTTTCCTATGAAGCATAGAGTATTTATACCTCTTTTTACCTCCCCAATGGCAGATATTTTTACTATGCATGGCTATATTTAAACACTGCAGCAAGGGATGCAGTGCTGGGGGTTTACTGTCACCAGCAGCACAATCAACAGCTCTGCTTAGCCTTTGCCTTGAGTGCTGGAATGTAATGTTCTGTAATATCTTAATTACCCATAAACTTTGCGTGAACTAACTGAAAGGTGTGTAAAATAGTTATTCGAGGACAGATGGGCTGGAATTTCTCCACAGTGCTGTCAAAGAGCACACATCACCCATAGGAAGCATTAGGTTGCAGTCATTGCTGCTAATTCTGGTGTAGCCAGTGGATTTGGATTTGGGGGAGGGGCAAATATGCTGGCTCCTCCCATTTCCAGGTCCCTCCCTCAACCTGGGGAGACTGCAGCAACCTCAATAGGCAGTCTCACCTGTGGAGGATTTATAATCAAGTCAGGTGAAAGCAATTACATTGTCTGGGCCATCTATATAAGCACAGCCTGTTAGACCAAAGAGAGGATGATTCTTTTTTTTTGGTGGCAGGTTATTTATTTCTTGGCTGGGCTACATTCTGCTGACAACTGTTTGAAGCCTTCCCTTTTATTAAGGGTTTTTATTTTACTTTTCCATTTACCCTAAAAGGGAGAAATGCAAAATGGCTATTGCCTGATTTGTTTTGTTTGCTTTTTATTTCTTTCCTCTCAGCACTGTGCAAGGACGAATAAGTAAAATTTTAAGGTTTGAGTTCTGGCAGCGGAAATGGAGGGTACAGGTGAAATTATGTGGCTAGTTTATTATAAGTTGGATTTTAACTTTCACTTTCTCTCATGAATGAGAAATTCTGGGGTGGTATTGACTCCAGATGCACACCAGCCCTGAAATACAATAGCTTGTGTGGCTAACACCAAAAAAGGCACACAATAGATACTCAATAGGCTGTAGCGTAAATTACAAGCATCGATTAAGGAATGGGCCTGCTCTTGTCCTCAGATTCCTTGCTTTATGTACTAACAAAGTTTACAATTCAGAAAGAAATTTTTGGGGGCAACAGGGATTTTTTGTAATGATGCTGAACGTGCCAGTAGTGCTTGTAGATGCATTAACAAGTTTTGCTGAGCTCACCGACCCCCATGGGAGGTTAATGTGGCTCAGATGGGTTATGTAGAGGCTCTCGCCACATGTCAGATTTCGACAAGGGGCAAATCTGTGAGACTATCGTCACTCTCGCAACAGAATGTTTTGGTCTGGAACCCCTGAAGGTAGGGGCACAGACAGACTCTTCAGGTTTTTAATGAAAGGAGCACGACCCATCTAAGGGGCGATGTTTATAGGAGTCCGGGCGAGACCTGTCCATGGGGTCCCTGCTCTGTTACTGTTTGACCACAGCTCAACCCCTCACCAGAGCCACACAGAGAAGACCTGGGTCAAGAATGTATCTCAAAAACTTTAACTGTTTAGATGCTGGAAATAGTGAAACGATACCAAAGATCCCTGAGAAGTATGGGTCAGTTTGAACTGATTTACACAGCTTTTCCTCATTGTTTAATCAAGAATTTCAGCTGAGAACCAGATTGTATTTAGACTGATGATCTGGTGACCCAACCACAGAAGGGAATTCAATTTGGTTGGCCAATCAACTGTAAGGGTGGGTGTTTAGGTTGAGAAAGAAATGCTTGTGAGGACATTTTATCAGAACCCCCTGGGAGGAACTTTTCAGACCATGGGATTTTAAGACAATAGATGACCAGGACCTCGGTTTAGAATTTCAAAACATCCAAACCATAGATAACTGTTGCTACTGGCAGGTCTGCTCCCAAAGTAAGAGAGAAAATGCTGCAAGCTGTGTTCGACAATTCAGATTTGTGCTCCAATATTTTGGCAGAGAACAGACTGAAAATAGACTATGCAGCATTTTCTCTCTACTTTTATGTCCTTAAGTCAGCACCTCACCAAACAGTGCATACTTCCTTTTCAACATTGAAGCTCAGTGCTGTCAAACATGTACATGCAAATGTTCGATCCTGACAATATAGAGGCTTTTGTGGCAGCCAGTCTGGTCTCATAAATTTGCTTGTTATGAAATATTTCACAGGTCCCTGCCATCCAGTTCATTTAATATGTTGCTTGGGTATATTGTATTATGAATTATTTTTCCAGTTTCAACAGTGTTATATCTGAAAATGTTCATACATGTTCATGAGCACCTTTACAGAATATAACAAGCTCCATTTTATGCAGAGTAGAGATGAAATGTCAGATTTCATATGAAACTGATGCAGGAGTTTGTCAGCCATATTATTAACAGGCCAAAGACATGTCCCAAATGAAGAAGTATGTTTTTATTACACACAAAAGCAAGGATGTGCAAATTAATGGCTTAGCATTTGCTTAATAAACAATAGACAGCGCTGCATATGTTTTAGTTTTATATGTCATATACTCGTTTTATATGGAAAGACAAAAGGTATCACCCATTTCCATTTTACATTTCTCAGATTTTTTTTTCTTTTATGAACACGGATATTACTTTCACTAGCCTTGCCCTCCGTATCAACTGCAACACGGCCAGTTTAGAAATGAGGCCTTCACGGTGTTCAGCTGTCAAGCCTGATTCATAAGGCGATTTTATTAGTACTCCGAGGGGCTCGGGGATGAGAAGCGGTCACAGGATACGCGCTCGTGGCGTCCGTTTCCCACAGGCTTCTCAAAGGAACATCTTTATTGTCGAGCGCAGCGAGGCTCCTTCCCGGTTGCGATTGGTGGAAAACTCGGGTCTGGCATATTTATTGGATCTCCGTTTTAAGGAACAGATTAAGTAATGGCTCCTGCTTTTTGAACTGTGAACGTTATTCTTTGGGAAAAAAAGGAAGATGGGAAAAACAAAGTGACCTCTCACGTTGGTTTGACTATAATAAACGGTCTTTGGATTGAGCTGTATGTTCATTTCAGGATATTGCATACAGTATCTACTGCTGAGGTACTGGTTTGGCCTCTACTTAGAGTAACATACTTTGAGGATACTGAATTGAATGTTACGTATCTTCAAGGACTATAAGTGTATTGTTAAATGCATTCCAATACTCTAAATTGAGACCTATGCGGTATGTACCTTCCAGGACCCTGAACCGATAACTATGTATCTTGCAGGACTTCGGTGTCAGCAAAGTCTGGAATTTATTAAAAAGAGAAGGCTGCCGCTGGTTCTAAAACAAATGTTATTGTTTGTCACAGGAAACCAATCTGATTACCGTGTTCTCTCTCTCACCATGAAGCGTGCTGTGTTTAGACAAGTGGTTCTCATCGTTCCCAGTACGAGAGAGCATCTCCACTTTTACACTTTAATAAATCGCACTTCAGAGAGACTAAACAAAGCCGTTGCCACCTTGAGAAGTTACTTAGTTTTGTGGTCTGTTTCCTCAGTTCAAACAATTGTCCATGGCCTCTCTTTAGACAAACCATAAAACAACTGAAACACCAGTAACTTAAAGTAAAAACAAAATTTTCGTAAAAAACTTTTTATTCTTACATAATACTGGCAGTTGAAATTTATAAGCACTCCATTAAGACAACTGACCCTTAACACCTTGAAATATAAGGTTATGGTTAAACATAACTGATAGAAATAAAAAAATCCTTGGGGTTACTAGAAGTACCCAGGAAAAAATATTCTTCCAGTTTCATAAATGACATCTTTAATTTCTTTTATATAATCATCTTTCACTGAAATCAACTGTGCAATGTTGGCACAGCAATGGTACAGTTGTGATCATCACTATATATATATATATATATATATATATATATATATATATATATTGAAAGGATACAAGTTTTTCTATCTACATAAGTCTATATAGATCTATGATACTCCATTGCAGTCTACAGTGGGTAGTGGATAAAGGTGTTAATAATTAAACGTTTTTATTGAAGGGAAGCTCTTAAACCTCTGCCACAGGGTGGTAATTTTAAGGTGTTTTGAGTTAGAAAAGGATTTGGAGTCCCTTTACTGTATGGGTATGGACTGTCACTCTTACTCAAACACAGTGCAGATTAAGTGACTCCTCCCTCTCTCTCTCTCTCCAGTGATATTTGCCCTTTCTGGTGGGACGATCAAGATGTCAACTTTGAAGCTGTTGATGTCTTGAGAACGTGGGTCAGCTATGTCATTCATCTCTATGATAATTTTAGCACCAGTTGATATTATGAACTAATATCCTCTGAGTTTTATGAAGCATATAGGACAGTAGGTTTCTTAAGGGACATCGAAACCCACCACCTATTTCTACACAGACCTGAAATCAGCCTCATAGATATTTGAAGCGCAATGTGGAGTACATCCATATTGGTTGGTGCACTGGGGTAACATATTATGTTTGCTCAAATCCCATTTTCTTATTCAGTAGTCAGGAACAGCAAACACGCCAAACCATGAGGAGATACAGGCCTATTTTAATACAGGTAAAAAACAAAATATGATTGAAACTTTGAAAAATATGACACTAGTCAAATGTGCACAACACAATGTCTACCTGTGGCAAGGTATCTGGGTATCTCAGTAATTGTTCATCAAGAATTTGTGAAAATGTGTCTCTATTGTCTTTGGGAACACAATGACAGGACGGGACTGACTCGCTGATCTCTGTAATGCGTCAAACAAAACTCAGTACGTAAACAACAGTAGGCCATGAATGGTGCAAAAACCACGAATGCTGTTAACAACAGCAGATTGATGGGAACTAAAACAAGGCTAAACTGTCATGCAAACAGCTGCAGGAGATGCACAACTTGTTTGCAAAAGGATTGCAACATGATCATTTCTATACATATATATTTCTAAATGTGCACTCATATGACATGCATACATACGCACACAAATACCTGCACACCTGCAAGCTCGCAAAATAGACACGCACGCACGCACACACACACACACCACACACTCACACACAGGGTGAACAGTCACCTCCTCGGGTTTCTCATTATCTAAATCACATTAGGAGTTGTTAGTTTTCCTTCCTGCAATTCATTGCTTATCCTCATTAGGATTTGGAGATTAGTTCAATGGGAGTCCTATTTAGTCAAGTGTCACAGAATCCTGTGAAGGTGTTACTCCCACTAAGCAGTCTGGAGAGAGCAGAGTAAATTGACTCTGCTCAAAAGAAAATAGCCCAATGTTACGGAATGAAAATGCTGTCAGGACTAATTAAGTGCATCGCGTCTCAAAAAGATCACTCAGTCTTAATTACTTTGTTGACATGATGGTTTCCTGCTCTTAAATTGTCACAAGGCATCTTCACCAAACCTGCATTCCTCAAGACTTCACATTATTTAAATGTTTATCTAGGCTTGTAACAATGAGCTTGCCAAACTACTGTCTCCATTATGGCATAACTCTGGTCAGTGAATGGGATGCTCTTTGCAAATAAACCAAAAGCCAATTTTACTTATTTTATCTGCTGAATTGTGATCTTGTGTTAAGCGGGGGACACCAATTAGAGGCAGCTATTTGGAGCCAGGAAATTTTCTGGTGGTTCTTCTCTAATAAATGTAGACACTAGCCACACTTTTCCTGCTCGTAATTATCCAGCTACTATGAAATGTGTTTCACATTAAAAGCCAGAAGGATCGCTCAACTACCTAAGCGCTGAACCGGCGGACGATTTAATCAAATGAGACTTGCTGTAGTGTGAACTTCACCAGCCAAATGAATGCAAGTGAAACATCGCAGTCAATTTTCCTATATCTTTGTTTTGATCAGTTTATATACCTTTTAAACCCACCAAAAACATCACTTTTCTCCATAATCTTAAATATAGGGTAACCCATATAACCCAAAGGACAAAATTCCCTGTGGTCATCTATATATGGATAATTGATAATTCATCCAATTGTAAACTGGATAATTGTACTCTTCTCAGCCACTGTTGCTCTTGAAACACTAAATATTTTTATGCAAACACAGGAAAACATAACATTTTATTCTCATGATTATAGCCATGTAAAATTTTTACAATAATACACTACTGCCTTTGTGTCCTTATGTCATCCTGTGTCATCTCATACCTTGTTGGGATGTGTTCATTGGTTGGCGTATCTTGAGGAGATATTGGCTTGCATATCTTGAGGGGGCATACTCATCGGCTGGTGTACTTTGTGGAGACAAATTCATTGGCTAGCATACTTTGAGGGGACATGCTCATTGGCTGGTGCACACTTTAGTGATGTGCTCATTGGCCAGTCAGCCATGTCACAGGGGGCCTGGAAGAGTGTTATCTCTGTAATTTTTCTCCTGAAAAGTAGTGGGAAGAGATCAGTGTCCATAAGCCCTGGAATTACCCTAGATATTACCCCCTGTGAACAGCAAAGGAAATCGCAGACCCTTCACTGAGTCAAAATAAAGATCAGGGTCAACTCTGAGAAATCTGAACTCCCGTATAATTCAGGCCACAGCTGGTAAAACGGATTGGGTGGGGGGGTGAGGGTGTTGATGTTGAGAAGAGTATGAACTGAGAGAAAGTGTGTGTGTGTTTGTGTGTGTGTGTGTGAGAGAGAGAGAGAGAGAGGGGAGAGAGACAGAGAGTTAGGGGGAGGTGTGACAATACATAAGCCATGACAGACGAATTGCCCAATTATGGGCCCCGGAAGGGAGCCCTGGGGAACTCCTCCCGTCTTTTATGAGTTTCAGTGACAGACAGGTCAGAAATCAGAACCACAGCCCACCTGTCCAACACCACAGCAAGAACTGTGGCTGCAATAAAGTTCCCACAAACCCCTGTGATCCTAAACTTCAAACCCCAAAACCTCTCCCAGCTGCCCAATTCACACAGCCAAGCAGCCCCCCCCAACCCTTTCCCACTCAAGCACCCCTGTTCTCTGAAAAGGTCTTATAAAGAGCCTCCGAGTGACTGATAAACAAGCTCCAAACTTTATATATCTGCCCCCGTTCCCAAAATAGAAGGTGCACATCCACTTATTTAGTTGATGGATTTAAATGTTCTAAATTAAGACAAGCGTGTTTACACATCACCATATCTACTTTTGTACTCGGTGCCAAGAAAATTGGGTGTTAATCTCCAATCAAGTACCAAAGGTTGGGACTGTAAGCAACGAGGGACTCTAAATAGACCGGCAGGGTAAAAGATTCCACTGGCCTAACTTTGATGCTGCTACATGTTGGCTTACATTACCAGAGCCTTGCTGTGTACTTTGTCAGCGCGGTAAGTGAATTAACATATTACACTTCTATGCACCACATAGGGCTGTACAGTTCTACATGGGTATGATTAAAACCTTTATTTGAAAATAAAAATATAGAAGTGCATCAAAGCATTAATGTTTATTTCAGCTCTTTCGTTGCAGGATGAAAAACTTCAAACATATGCAGCAGCTCAAAGCCTTCCTCTGTGTTTATAAGTTGTCTTTTATAAGAAAGACATTTAAGACACACATTTTGCTCAATTAAATAACATAAAAAATATTCTGTGAAATATGATGTCAGGTAAAACACAATTCAAGGGATGTTTTTTTCAAGTTTGAAGAACCAATCAAGTTAAAGATTAAAAATGTGTAAGACATCAGCAAAGTTTAAGTGTAATGGAATCAATGCAATAAATAACTGAAACTTTATTGTCACGCACCAGGAAAGCTGAATATTTGACATTTTTTGTTCATTTCTAACATTTTTTTGTTTTCACACACTTGATTAATAATGGCAGATAATACTTTTTGTTCTCTGTTCTGGTTGAAGTCCAGAATATATGTTCCTCTGTGGTGTATAAACCCGAAAATCTGAAATTCTGTGGGCTCTTATCTATCTCTGTTCTATGTTACTCATAACAATGTAATTATTGCTGTCCCCAAATATATAAATCCAATGTTCTGTCACTTTTCAGTGTCAAGTTTTATTTTGTCTCAGCCAATCCCTAGTGTAATACCAAAGCACACTTTATAATGTAGGAAAAGTTTCTTATATAAATCAGATTCAACAATTTGAAAGAGTTCTGAACATATTGATATAATTACAGAAACTCATAGACCTTCTGCATCTCTTTTAATTAGACAATATTTTCAATAGGTATGGCTATTAAAATAATATTTCATGAAGACTGTCATTGTAACTGTATTCTTTGTCACATTTTGCAGGATTCCTCTATTTAACTGAACTGTATTTCAACATATTGCTCAGATAGAAAAGCCAATTGCATACAGAAATACATTCAAGCGAGAAAATTCACTTTCTAGCTCCATCACCATCAGTTGCATAAATAGCCGAAAAACGCCATCCTGCTATCCTTCATTTGAAACATTACAAAATCAGATCCAAAAAGGAACACAGTGATCAAAGTAATGACAGCTATCTTCATCTTCATCCTCATAAGGATGTAGCAGAATGTGAGTTTCATGCAGGATGGGGGGCAGGATGGAAGTCTCTTTGCATTCCAGACGTTATGAGGTACAATAGCAGAGGTGTCATAAAACAACCCCTCCCCCTCCCACCTGGTACACCCCATGCACTTGACCCTCCACCTGTGAACCCCCAACTGCCCCAGAGCAGAGTTTCAGACTCAGAAACCCCATCACCCCCGCCACAGCCCAGCGCCCCTGTGAGACCCCTGGAACATTTGGGGCGCAGTCGCAGAGCCACGGACGGATATTGAATTTCTGCCTTTGATGCCCAATTACAGACTCCCCTCCACGTTGTGACCGGGCTCTGATTTGACGGCCAACTGTTCAGGAATGTGTAAAACAGGTGCATGTGTGAGTGTGTGTGTGTGTGTGTATCTGCAAGGGCATAGCACACATTTTCAGACCTTGGATAAAAATCCAAGTATGAGCCCCCAATTCTGGCCAATCTTTCCATCACTCTCTTTTCTCTCTCTCTCTCTCTCACACACACACACACACACACACACACACACACACACACACACACACACACACATAAGCATCTTGGCCAATGCAGGTAATTTAGAATTACCTGGATCAGTTCCACTCGTAAAGGTTATTAGTTCACTTACAGTTAGTTCTAACTGCTCATTTTGATTGGCTGAGAGAAGTTCCAAGTCATACTGGTTATCAGAATGTATGAACGGGTGTCATCACTATATCACTCCAGACTGTTTACATTAAGGAATGAGAACAGTCATTTAACACCATTACAATCTGTGATTAAATGGAAACGTGTAATGCTACTTTCAATCACACAACAGCCCCAGAAGTCATTGATCTTTGGCTACTTCAGAAATCTCAAATGCATGTCCATTTAAAGAAAAAAAACTGGCAACACAAAGATGAAAACAATAGCATTGAATCTACCAAGTAATAGTAGTTATGTTTGTCAGAGTTACCTGGTCAGAATATGCTAGCTAGCTAGAAAAGCTACAGTTATTTCTAATCAAATTTTGATTCCACACATTATGCGGTTGTTAGCTAGCCAGCTACTAATCAAGTTATCCGTTTAAGCCTGCTTGATCATTGGGACTTTCTCCAGTGTACTTAAAATTGTAGCTAATGTAGCTAATCCACTATTAGTCGACTAATTTAAAAACACCAAACAAAATGTCAAATGCAGGGACATCAAGTTGAACTTGAGGGGCAAGCCCAGGCCAGCTCGCCCTTTTCCCTGAACAGCAACCCTGCACGTTTTATATGTACATATGTATGTATGTATGTATGTATTTATATGTTTATGTATGTATGTATTTATATGTTTCTATCTTGAGGAATCCCACAGTTTAACATATGCAGTATAGAAATGCTTAACCTCAACAATTCATGTTGTAATCTGTGTCTTACTACCCAGGTGTCTTCACACATTTTCAAATATGAATTCATTTCTAATACCTGTCCACAATTCAGGTTTACTAATGTATGAAGCACCTATTTACAATTCATTCAAAATGTATGTATATAATTCATGGCTCTGTTGTAATGAAAATATTACCACTGATTAAGGCAAAAGATTGACATTAGGTATGAGCTCCTTTTTTAATTTTGCACACTGGAAGATTCATCATTCAAAAAGACTACAGCAGGTTTGACACTGTCACAGACTATTGCAAGCAGTTGCACATCCATGCAAACACGCACAATTACGCAGTTACAGACTGTTAAAAACAATTAAAGCTACTCAAAACCACTTACAGAGTTCTACAGAAAGTTCCAGACATGGTGTTACATGTAACGTTGACAGTCACAGGCCATTACAGACAATTACACACAAGTTCCAGACTGTTCCAGCTTGTTAAAGACTGTAAAAATTCTCTGAGAACATGGCATGGCTGTGCTTCGCCGAGTTTAAATATGCTGCACATTAAAGAGCAATGCTTAGTAATTACAGGACTCGGAGAAGTCACAGACATGTTGAGTGAAGTAACGGCAGTGACTTAACATTCACAGAGAACGCAGAGCTAAAATAAACATACCACAAGCTTGGGCAGCGAATCTTTTATTTTTTTTATTTCGAACCACTTCTACTGAGAATTCGATCGATAGAACTGCAGTGCTGCCCTTTGGTTGCTGCTCATTGAGCAAATACAGTTCTGTTAAATTAGCAGAATAAAAGCAGGCTGAATTCACAACTCACCACATGATTATTTCTTGGCTGCAATAATTAAGTCAGAATGAAAACGCTATCCCTCTGAAACCGTATTGAACTCCTCTTGTGATTTCTAAATGTAGATATTATCAAATCCAAAGAAAGATATGGTCTTGTATTCATGTATTTACTTTGCATAAGCGAATACAGTATCCACAGACACATCACAGTGGATTGAATATATATTTTTGTATCATATCTCAGGAACTATTTTAAGTGAAACTTAGCTTGTGATTTATAGTACTGGAAAACAAAACAATGTATGGATGGTAATAATTAAGCATTTACTTAGATGGTAGGAGACCTTATTCAAAGCAACATAATAAATATTTTGTCATTTTATACAGCTGTGAATATGTTATCACATTACATTGTCCTGCTATGTGTTTCAAAAAGTGATTTAGGTTAAGACCCTTGCTCAGCTTTGCGTATAGGGATCGAACCCACAAACCCATGGAGATCAGTCCCCTCTCCGAGGTACCTCCATGTAGCCCCGTCAAAAGTGAAAATGGAAACCGTGCCCTTCTCTCAACATCCAGCTCGATGCAGATGTTTCTTTAACATATTTCTACGCTTTCATTTTCCAAGTCCTACCACACTTAGCCATGTTTCCAAAACACAATTTTCAGCGAGTTAAAGATGTCAAGCCAGCACTTATTATTAAATTGTTCGAAATAAGGCTACCCCGAAAAATCCATATCAACTCTACTTATAGCTACAAAGCATTACGTGGGTGTTGAGCGGTGGGGCTTGAATTGGGTTGAAAAATGACACTTTGTAGGGAGTATCGGTTACAGTGGCTGAGAAAGAAACATCTGGGTGGCACTGAACCCAATGAATATTAATGGGTATGCGGACAAAGGGCTTCATGAGAGGGGGAGAACTTTCTGAGCTCGCTCCAACATCTGGGGTAGACCCATGCTTTATATGCCAAGCTATTTGGAATAGCTTCATTAAGGACAACATGGTTCATCTTGAAGCGATACTTAGCAGCTGTATGGAACTGTACGATATGATATGGCTTTCTGTGCATGTCGTGTGTGTTTATGTGTTGTGCTCGGGTGTCTGTGTGTGTGTGTGCGTGTGTATGAGTGTGTGTTTAACACTCAAGAAGAAAATGCCGTCCTCAAAGCACAGAGGAGTAGATTTTTATTTTCACAGAAACTTCTTCCAGGTAGTACACTGTAAATGGTATTTGAAAGTTAGATTTTCAATAAAATAGCATACTGAAATCTCCATTTCTTCATTTCTCAGAATAAAAAAAATTCTTCATAGTGCAAGTTGGATAGAATGAGGCAGAAAAGTACTTTAAAAGAAGAGCTTGACACAACATATTGTAATTCTTCTCTTTCCATGGTTTGGCCTTGGAGAACTGAATTCAAAATCACATGACATTATAGCTATTTTGGGGTGGGGTTAAGGATTTCCATCTGAAATTAAATGATGGGATTCATATGTTTTCTTTTTTTTCATGATTAATGATAAGTTTGATATATATGTAAGCATTCTGAAAGTACCTCAACACAAAAACCGTGAAACATGCATATAGTGTATGAATGCCGATCTTTTTAGACTTGAACAGCAGCACAGCATGAAAGTAATGCTATAGAGGACATTTATCATGAATACATTCCGATACAGGACAAAGATGTCTTTCCGCAGTCTGTGTCGTACATCAAGGCGATGTTTTGGTTTGTGTCATTTCCCCCGGAGAATCTAAAGCTCGCTGGTTCACTGTAGGGAAATCCACATAATAGTACGGTCCCCTTTGGAGGGAGGGGGGACACGGGTGCAACACTCTGTCCTGTCACTCCACCGGCCTGGAACAGGCTCATGTTTCCCTTCTCCAAGAGCTTTAGCACAAAGAATATGCCAGAAAACCCAATGTACAGCAGTGTGCTTTCTTCCCTTACTTTGGGTAAAATGAAAAAGGTTTTAATTTGTCTTTTTTTTTCCTCCTGTGAACTCATCACATTTGTCTTGACCTTTGACCGTTAAATAATTTGCAACCCAACCCTATGCATTACACACACAAAACAGTGCATTACACGCTATATTGTGCATTACACACACTCAACACTGCATTACAAACCAAACGCTGTCCATTACACACCCCAAACACCATGCATTATGCAACCGATGATGTACATTACACTTTACATTGGATAATACAGGCACCCAGCCCTGCATTAACATTGCATTAATACTAAACACTGTGCATTACAAACACAACACTGTAATTTACACCATTACACTGCACATTACACACCCAACATTGGGCTTTAAACACCTTAACATGGTGCACTGTATACCAAAACACAGTCTATTACATACGCAACACTGGGAATTGCACCCCAAACACTACATTGCATACCCAACACTGCATTATATTCCAACACTGGGCACCAGTCTGAGTTTCTCAGCCCAATAGAAATGTCCCAGTTTTCTAACTGGCAGCAGTAGTGCCTGCAGTCTGGGTAACACTGGTAGAGGAAAGAATTTTTTGGGGAAAGTAGGAGGGTTTGGAATGGCTGCTCTGCTGTCGTCATGCCAGACTCCTCCAAGACCACAAGCGTTTGGCCAGAAACCATGTCAGGCAACTCTCATATTATTATTTTTTTTCTTGTCTGTAATCATTTAGCATTTCAGGCATCGGTGCCTTCACATCGACTGACATCTGAAGGCCGTGCTCTTCCCTCACTCCTCTCCTCTCTCTCAGCGTTTATGAAGAATCACTCCGTCCTCCACCGTGAGTCGTCCCCTCGGCCCGCTTTTGCACTAATGAAAGCAAAGCTGCGGCCGAAGTCCTTCAGATTATTTGGCAAAGCATCTTTTTGTGGACGATCACGATTTTTTTTTAACGTCTTATGCGTGCAGTTAAACCACACAGAAGAACTATGTGTGAGTGAAAGAGAAAGAGACAGGGGTAGAGAGAGAGAGAGAGAGAGGGGTAGTAAGGATGTGGGGGATGGGTGGTGAAGGAGAGGGGGTGGGCGGGTTTAAATCCATACGGATTACAGAAGTCCCTAAAGAAATCGTCTGCTTGCATTCCATGTGTGGATATTGTTACCGAACCAGATGCTTTCCAATTAATCATTCTCTATTCTGCTTTGTCTCCCAAATTAAAATAAAAAGAAAAAAACACTTATTTTAAGCTTTTGTTTTGTCTTTGTTCAGAGTGTTAGGAAATAACTAATGAGGGCCAATCGCAATTTATGAGACAGCTAGAAAAACTGACATATTTACACTTGCAGTTTGAGCGGTCTGCTACCAGACAGATAATGTATTGTATAGAAGGTGTGAAACCAAAATGCATCAGCCTACAGCATGTTTTGAGACTTTTTGTTCCTAGTTGGGATGGGATAGTTAAGTGCCATGAATGTCTCTGAACTATGGAATGAACTCTAGTACAACATACAGGGCTACAGTTGTTTGCTTGAAACAATTGCAAATTTTCAATATCTCTGACCAGGCCACTCCCACTGTCCCCTTTTGGCCAATTGGCATGAACAGAAACATACACCTTCACACACAAACACTTGACCTCCATGCCAAATTTCAGCCTCCTAAGGGTGAAAACTGTGGCTGCCAAAGGGTGGGGAAATCTTTGTGGACCGACCGACCAACCAACCAACTAACCGACAGAGTGAGTTATGGGGTGCTGGTCGCAGCTTAAAATCTTGGTGTCATGGATAGTTCTCTTCAATGAATAGCTAGAAGTGTCCTGTCCTGGCTTCCCAAAGTTCTGCTGGTTGTGGGGTGGAAACGGACAACTTTCCTACCTGGTCAATGCCGCAACTAATCATTCACTAGCATGTGGGAGTCCCAGCCGAGGTTGTCGACCAGCACTGCCAGGATCAAATCTACCCTCTTCATTTTCACCCCAGACCCCAAAGGGTGTGCAGTAATGGTCTGGATAGGAAAGGTGTACAGTCTAACCCATATGTGTCTAATGACCATGTATCAAAAATGACGCCAAAATAATAAGGGATCGACCATGTTCAGAGTCCAAGCAGGGGAACAGGTGGACTTACCCCAGCAGTAGCCCAGTCCTCAGGCCACTGCACAAGGTCTGTGTTTCCTATCTCCATTGTAGAGCAATTAATTTTTATGATACGACATAAAAGAATATAAAAAAATAGCACAAAGGTATGTGTAGTCTTCAAGACACTTCAGAACACGCTGTTTTAAAAATGAAGTGCTTGATACTTCAAAGGTGTATCAATCAAATGATAAAACCACCATCAAACATCTCAGCAATGTTCTTCAGACTCTCCATAGTTCCTAAATTTCTGTCCTAGTGAGGTCACACCTATATTCATTTCATAATTAGTTCTCAGTAATTGTACAGAATTTTGTGTGTCGTGTGTGCTGCACATACACAAAGTTTGTTTTCTGTTTGACCATCATGCTAACATTACACTTCAGTTATATGTACTTCAGCCAGCTAAGACTGAAGAAGTATAGACCACTCAACACAACCAAGGCCAAGGACACATGCAGCCCATTCTGAAGATCAGCAAATGTCCTTTTCACATCTACCTCCTTTCTGAAACTGAATATGTTTGTCATTGCCATTTCTGTTATTTCTCTATAATCTTAGCCAGTTCCATTTTCACATTAAACACCTTCTGCCTTCTGGTTTACTTGTGCAATATATTTTTAAATTATCATTGACATTCCAGTCTTTCTGGATGGCAGACATGACATGAATGTTCACTTGCAATGTTCAGTTGCGGTCCTGGTTTTGGTTCGGATTACCTGACGCCACAACCAAAACTGATAAGTCTTAGCTGAGAAAACCTTTCACATCAATCTACTGAACCACATTCAGAGGAAAAAAATACAGGTAATCAGGAGAAAAATTCTCCATACATGAAAGCCGCCTAAGTTGAATCAGTCTATCTTGCATTCTTGCTAAACAAAGGTTTCTGTTGGCCATTGCATGGGCCAATAGAGTACTGACTGTAAGAAACTGTATGCCTGGTCAATATTGAACCCTAAATGGATTCAAGTGAGCTTGCTCGGATCAGCATGCATTTTGTGAGCGATCAACAATGTAGAATCAGAGCTTAGAGTCCGAGTTTAGCTTGACATTTATTGTCATTCTTGGTTAATGTTTTACAGTCCAAATTCATGCCACAATGATATACACACAACGTTGAGAAACTTGTGTGTGACGTATTTGAAAACCTAAATTTGTGTCATATCTATGTCAGGGCAAAGCTAATTTTATACTGTTTGGAATTTAAATGTTGAAACCATGAAGTTGTTGTATTTTGCCTGTGTAATATTTACCCTGCATAGTTTTTAAGTCAACGCAGCGGCAACCGCTAAAGGTAATATGTGATTTTGGCCAGTGTGGTGAGTTGAGAATTATGTGTTTTTGTTGATATTTATGGCATTAAAATCATTGGTGCTTATGAGGGCCTTAACATCAAAAACATTGAGAGATTAGACTGGATATGAAACCAGAAGGCTGGTTGTTTGAGGCCAGTTGGGCCATTGTAGCTTTTGAGAAAGTGCTAACATTGTATTTCTGAATAATACTTATACAATAATTCTTATACATGGACAGCACATGAAGCTTTGGAAGATGTTCTGGACTGAAATTCCATGGAAACGTATCACTTTTTGTTGCAGTGCAGCGTGAGAACGGTTGTATTTTAATTCAGAACGGGGCCGCCGTAAACACGTCCCCCTGCGATCAGAGCGTGAAGTCTTTATGTCAGGACCCAGACATTTCACTTCACATGAGTGAGGAGGCTGGTTTCGCAGTGCACAGGCGCACGGCTTGAATTACAGACATCTCAAGTTTTAAAACCGCTCGCAAAAGGGCTTTGGAGGCAGTTTGAGGCCGTTTAGCTTTAATAGCCCGCGAATGTTTTCTCGCTGGAGCTCGCCGTCGCTTCGCTCGCTCGCTGTTCCTTTTCCAGGGTGCTGCGCTCCTCGCCGCAAGCTGCCATCTTTGAAGCTCCCGAACTCGCGGGGCAATTTTCTGCTCTTAGTGTTTTACCGATTGACTTTGGCAGCACCGGGTTGTGGAAACCGTAATTACCCGAAGCCCTGCGGAATCAGGACGGCTGCCCTGGGTGTGTGTGGCGGCAGAGCCCTGGCTCTCCTTTTTCCACTTGTTTTTTAGCGCATTGTGCACTTTCCAGAAATTTTCAGGGCAGGAGACCACACCAAAGCATTGAGCTGCTTGGGGGGAAAATGGCCACCACAGCACTATCAGCGGTAAGAGGGGAGCTGGCGCATGAACACTGGCAGCCCTCAACTGAGACAGAGACAGAGAGAGAGAGAGAATGACAACACTAAGTTAAAAAGCTGTGAAACATGGCAAAACACTGTGAAACGCAAGCACAATCCTGGAGAGAACACAAGTGGAAACAGTGAAAACCGCGAAAGAGCGGGCTAAAATACACTAAAATACATAAGCAAAACTCACTGCAAAGCAAAATGTAGTGAAAATATATCCTCAAACATTGAAGATGCAGGTAAAAACACACCAAAAAAGCAGCACAAATGACCATAAAATGGTAAGAACACCATGTGCGGAATAGTCATGTCAGACAAAAAATATAGTGACACACATTAATTCAAACTCAAACTAGTTTGCCAATTTCAATACATTGCATCGCCAAAGGAGATCAATAATGAAATCAACACAATTGATGCATAAAAAATTATGACGATGATTTCAAAAGAAGTAATAATTCATATGATTGCGGATACTACAGACAGTATGAAGTGAACCCTGGTTATATTTCCAGTGGAATGCAAGTATTTCTGGAGCTTCTTGAAAGGGGGATGGAGGTACTCTGTGTTGGGCTGGGGGGGGCGGTTAGTGGTGGGTTGGTGGTGGTGGTGGGGGGGTAGGGTTCCCTTCATTCGCTGCCAGGAGAGTATTACACAGCTGTTTCCCACACAGTCATCATTTATGGGCCCTTGTTGTATAATTTCTTTCAATAACAGGTCTGTCAGTACCCATTAGTCACCATGTGAAAATAAGCCAACGGTTCACGTTTTCAACACAACGGCGGCCCTGAGAATAGCTTGGCCGTGATGAATCTCCAGGCACACAGATTAAACCAGTTTAATCAATGTGCGCTGAATGTACAATTAAATCTGTGCATTAATAATCATTTTTGTTGTGTTGTTTTACTGATAACCAAGGGCAATGAGTTATTATATTCTGCAGTATAATAATGAGGTAATAGTGAAAAGGTTCTGCAGAGATGACCTTAAACTTTTTACATTATATTGACTTGGCAGACACTTGTATCCAATGCCCTTATTAAATATAATATGTTTCATATTCTGTGGATGAAATTAATTATATTTAACATAAATGTGTTCAGCTGCATATGGTATCACTTTAGGTTATAACTGCCACCTACACATCCTCCATTATAACTACCTCTTCCACTCTTTCTTGTTGTGCATCACACAGGTTGGGTGCTACATATTGGTAGTGGTTGAGGTGAGTTTCCCCCTTCACTATAAAAGGCCTTGAGATCAGTATATGAAAAGTTATTTTCTACTACAGTTGGTTGTAACACCATTTCCTTTTCAAAGTACAACAGCAAAGCCAAAACTGGGATTTTAATCTGTGATTTTATGCGTGCTATCATATTTAGCATTTCACAACAGCGCCGCCCTGCTGGACCCCTAAGACATTGCAGACTGGGCGGTCTGATGTTTCCGAGTTACACGATTCAAAGGAAGTTTGGCTTTGTTGCAGCTAAAGTCTGCAATGGCCTTATGGTGCTCTCTCTCCCCGACTCCCCCACCTCCTACATTGAATCTGACCAAAGACTCTCAGGAAATGATGCAATGGGACAACGATCAAACATGGGATGGAAGAACGGGAGCCATGTCTGTCGTAGTTCTACCAGGAACAAATGCTGGACCGCATTACCCAGAAAGGTATCACTGTGGGCATTAACACTTTTACACTCATCACTTACGGATATCATTCCACACTAATGTGTTTCCTGCTGATCATGGCATAGGATGCTTCCGGAATGGTATCATTTTAAAAAACAAAATGGTTATAAAGGCTTAATACATTATTAATAACAATACATTACACGTCATTAAAAATGCATTGCTCATTGTTGGTCAACAATAATTCATGTTCATATGCTCAGATGTGTATATATAGCTAGTTCTCAAAAAGCATCCAGCATAAGTTACACAGTTGGAAATGCACACAAATTTGACTTCACTCAGATGTTTCCTACAGAGAATACTGGTTACTGTAGACATACCTATGGCTAGGGCCTCAGGAACAGCACAAAGCATAAATAGGATAGCTGGTGAGTGTCTTTATTAGACATTAAACATAAATTGATGGAAATATTCAGGGCACACTCAGCTATGAAGGAACATGGGTTGTTAATGGCAGGGACTTGCACCAAAAATGGCAATCAAGAGTACGTCCGGATCTCAGAAGGGATCCCCCACCCCCCAAGTTAAGTTTTAAAATTAAGATGGCGGAAAAACTTGATTCAGATGCAGCCTTGACCATACTAATGAAAACGACAATAACTGTCACTTAAGGGTCAAAGGTCATTCCAGAGATAAGTGCTAATATGAATAAAATAACATCACTGTCAGTGAACAAACCACCCCATCTCCAATGAATTGTTTATAATTAATTTGAACGGACAATAAATTGAAACTTTGACTTAATTTTTCAGTTTTGTTCCGAGCAGTTACTGCATTTTTACCTTAGTCAGTGTGGGACATATCTGCAGACACATTCCATATAGTTTACCACTGGTTATATTAGTATGATAGGAGTCCATTCACCTTTCTGTTAAAACTGACCAGTGTAACTAACAAGGTATTTATGTTCCTGATAAAAAAATGTCCTAGAAACGTGTGCATGTATTTGATTACTTGAATGGGAACTTAATCGCTGCAGGGAAAACAGCTGTGTCCGTAGTGTTATAATTGAGTGAGAAATATGTGCCATGGCCCATAGGACAGTGAATGCTTTCAAGTTTGAAAGCAAATGACATCAAAGCCGGAACATGTCTTGAACAAAAGGAGGAGGTCGCTCTGTAAAAAGATGTTATGCGTTTAAAATGTCTGAATATCAGTGCTACAGAACAAACAGAGCAGTGGGTGTCCGTCAAATGAGGGGCTTGGAAACATTCTATTTTAAGCAATATTTCCGAGGCCTGTATTACCCGGTAGAATAAATCAGGGTGACACTTAAATATGACCTATAGGCATTTGGCTTTGGCTATTTAGCACTCAACAAATCAAGCCTGTCGGGCCGGTGAGTTTTAGCACTATTACCAATCGTGTCACAAACTAATGTCTGACGCGTGACATCGATGGGTGGTTTGCTAAATAAAGTGCAGAGATCGTTTTCGGCCCTGTACCTGCTTTGGTGTGATGACTAGGTCACCAACAGATGTGTCAGGGGTAACTGAGGGTACAGAAAGAGTAAGAGTTAAAATGGATGTTGAGGTAAAGGCCTGACATGTTAACTCTGACATAACCGATGGACCTCCTCGAATGCACCCGGTGTCAGTGGCGCACCAGAGCTTTGTGGACATGTGTGTACCTCACGTCGCTGAAGAAATTTATTGCAAAAGGAGCATTGTTGCAAGAATTTGGCTTAAAGATCATTTAAACTAATGTTGAACACAAAGTTGGGAAGAGAGAATGCTATTATAGAGGCTGGAGGACTGTATTTACAAACAGAGATTGAGAATTTTGGAAGTCTATTTTGTTAAGCGTCCTGGTTCAGTCACATGACCCTTTGAACATTACATTTAAGATGGCCTGCATCTGAGGTGCTATGTTAATGTGGCCTTATTGTGTAAATCTTCCGTGCTGGCAGCCTCAAGGAACTGCTGAAGATATGTTGGCCAATGACTACATTAATATTTCTACTGTAACTGCACCCTTGCTGTGGGAAGAAATCTCTGTATTTTCTTTTAGATTAGACAACTGATATTCCTTCACAGACCCTCCTGCTGTTGATCTACTACCTTAGTTCCTCTCAGTCTTCATCATTGGGGCTATACATTGATGAAGATCATCCGTGACACAACATGAGTTGTACACACACAAAACGCATGGGAAATTCGCCATCCTGATCTTTCAATTTCGTATTCTTTGTCAGGGTCATAATCCTATCTGGTTTAATACTGTTGAAAATTAGGCTGTATGAACTTCAAGGACGAGACGCAAGTATTATGATGCGATTCCTGACTGTGCATTATGTTGGTTGTTTCACATCATATCGTCTTTTTGTCAGACATTTAACAGTTCCGCAACCACGTTGCGTTTGACGAATTGAATGTTTTATAAATGAATGATAATGAAAGAATGATTCTCTGTGGTGTATGATAAACACACTTCTGTGCAACAACTGGATATTGTGTTTATCTAATAATCAATAGTATTATTAAATGAACGATGGCCCAGCGTATCTGGACAATTGATCAGTTCTGAATAATTCATCTTAATATTTTAACTCTGTATCCGGGCTGGTACATCAGCTTTTTACACCTTACACTCCAATCATACTTGTGTTTACATAATATGCAACATTTTTGGATACATGTTTTTATCTTTGCCCCGTGGTTTTATTGATCTATTTGGAGTGTACCGGCCCGGAAAGGCGGTGGTCTGGCCTAAGGATAAATGAAAGTCTTCAGCCATCGTCTCGTGTATATGTGTCGAGCGATTCAATTCTCAAGTTTTCTCCCTTAAGGTTTAACTTGCTAGAAGCTTGTTTTAACCGTGTAATAAAAACGGCCTTTTATATGTTTCATCCTACAGACGAATGTTATTACCGGAATACATACTACTGAAGTGTTTTATCAAATGCGATTCATTGTTAACTTTAATTTAATCTGGTTATATTTTGAGAATGAATTTGTAGATGAGGAGCATAACTAGAAAATGTGTTTTTTATGAGTACATCCAAGGAACAGTCAAACAAAAGAGAGGAGTTCTGGTGTAGCTTATATATTTTAAAGATAATTAATTTCAATATTCAAAAGGAATTCATCCCTAACTATACTATTTTTT
This sequence comes from Albula goreensis, assembly GCA_022829145.1. NCBI lineage: Eukaryota > Metazoa > Chordata > Actinopteri > Albuliformes > Albulidae > Albula > Albula goreensis. The sequence continues at coordinate 5,997,062 of CM040758.1, forward strand.
ATTATTATATATACTATTTTTTACTGTCGTGTCAAATGTAACATACTTTGCGTTAAACCCCAGACACAACTTGAGTGAATTACAGCAATCAATTACAAAATTGTAATCTATCCATTTCATAAAAGGAGAAAGTTCTACGGTTTCATTTGATACAAATGTCAAATATCGATTAATGATGCCTGCAATAAACAAACGGGTCGAACCTGGAGACATAATTTAACCCCCTTGTAATCTTAACCAGTCAACACAGCGCATCAGAATAAGCTGTTGCGCGTTTGCTTGGTGACAATAGCTCATGCTTGTTTTGACATGGAGAAATGCAATACTTTGAAACATCGTATGTGCTTTATTTTTCAGTCGGGATAACGTGATCATAGCTATGTGATTTATACCTTCCGTTAGGCATATACAGTCTCCACGGAGGATGCAGCAGTCTTCAGCGTTTCAGGATGAGTTTGTGGCTGAAGTAGTAGGGAGGGATACCAATGTCAATTGTAATCAATAGCCTATTTGATATTGCGTTGTATGTATAGACAGCAGATTTGACGTGATTGTGATTAAGTACGTATCATTTGATTTAAAAAAAAACCGGCTTGATTTCATTATCTGAGATACTGTAGCCTGTATGAAAATTGATCTTCTGATGTTTTTAGAGTGAAATGCATCATACATATTAGTGCTACAATATTAAAATTATTCCAATTCATTCTTATCAATAATTCCATACCTGCTGGAATATAATATGTGATCAATTATTTGACCTACCTGATCAAATATTGACGAATTCATTAAAAGCCATTTAGCATACAGAATGACTGTAAACGTGTCAGCTCAGATTTAAACCTTGTTCCAAATGTAAACAACGTCCCCGATTATTCACATGCATTCATATTCATTTATAATTCCTTATCAGTTACCGAAATGTTTGTTGTAAGAATTACCCTGAGAATTAAATAAAAACGTTTAATGGCAGAATAACTTCGCTCTGTTTGAATGTACAGCACAATCAAAAAGGGGGGAGAAATTAACGAGGATTCAGCATACCGCAGAACATGTTACGGGAGTAGGCTGTGTTTGAATTTTCAGATGGCCGATCCGCAGGGAAAAGGTTTAAGAGAAGATCAAAGTCGATGCTGCTTGTCTTGCGTTATCCTATTGCAGCCCAGTGTGATATAATTAAGACCGAGGGGCTGCTATCTCATTCGGATTATACGGCTCCGCTCTTTGTTGGGGGACCTTTCGCAGCTGTTGCCTCGTAGGGTTCAAATGTGAGAGCTACCACACAAAAGCACTTGTTCTGGTCTGTGATCGGTGCTAAGAAAAGGCTGCTACAACTCCACAGTGTCAAGGAAAGGTTCCAAATTAATGCGTTCGAGTGTCCGTTTTATAATGGATGTAGGACAAAGGCTAGAAAAATAAAGGTACCATTCAATGGGGTACTAAATATGGCATAGAATGTATTTATTTTCAACACTGAAACAAAATATTTATTTGTACCACACATTTCTTTTCTGCATTCATAAGGTTTTAAAGGATATATATATATATATATATATATATATATATATATATATATATATATATATATATATATATATATATGCTAAAATGCTGTACAAAACTATATTTATGCATATGAATAATGAAATGAATAAATATTTAAGTAAAATGACCTTCTGTTAAGAGATTTTCACTGTTTTGTATGTCATACACATTGCAAGTATTTCATGTGTACAAAAACTGTAATTTATCAATGTATTAAATGTTTCATACATTCAGTAGTTGTTTAAAATATTTAGGCAAATAACTCATGTATTTATTCAATTTCAATGATCTTGAATTTTGCATGTATTTGGTAGATGCTTCATATGATTTCATTGATATCTGAGACATTAAAGCTAATTAAATGTTAATTCTTTAATGTTTTATCAGCTTGCTGTACATAATATTTGAACATTTGCTTAATGATTGAAATATCTGCCAATTTCTCATGTCAAATGCTGCCTGTATTAAAGTGGAATTTTCAAACATTATTTTTTATTAAAAGCATCATAAACCAGTAACAGAACTATTTTACATCATTGATGTGGTTAGAGATGTTGTATAGCCAAATCTGAGGCTTCTATGCTCTTCTATGCTTCTGCTGTTCTCCTTTTTTTTATTTTAAATGGGGTGTTTCCTATATGTGTTTGAGTATTTGAGCAGGAATTGTGAATAACATCACAAATCAAAAGACTTTGTCATTGGTGGATACTGTTTTGCTCTTATCCTGAAAATTCATTTGCTGTGGAGTTTTAGGTCAGTGTGTGCCTGAGTGAGACCAGGGCTAAGCCATTAGCAAGCACTGAATCAGCATTCTGTATTCCCCTCTTTCAGGGAAGGGCTATCATTTTAAGGTTGTTGTTAACCTGAAGAATCACACAGATGACAGCAAAGGAAAGAGGCATTTTAAGATGTTTACTGTTAAAACTACTTGAGCTGCAAGCCAAGCACCAGCATTGAGTTAGCATCTAGCTAATGCTATATACAGTATGTTACATTATGGTTTGAACAGAGGAGCAATGCAGTCTCGACCATCAGCAGGAACACGATTTCTAATGTAACTGGATCAGTACGTCCTTATAAAACACTAAAATATGACTGACATTTTCAGCTGCAAAAATTAAAAAAAGGTGTTGACGAGTATATAAACATAGATGCAGAGTGTACTCTGCATTGACTCTGGTGCAAGAAACCACAACTCAACCCACCGGACCACTAACTCACAGTTTCAAGACTTGCATTTATTATGCATTGAATGACACATTGTTCTGTACGTTCATATTTTTTAAGCTTGTTTCAGAAAACAATAATTCATAACAGATCTGAATGTGCACGGCTAGTCTAGATACATTTTTACGGCTTTCTTCATTTTTTTACATTTTTGTTCTTCAATATATTTTATATTTTCAAAGCACACTAGCCACATTTTAGCTAGCTACCCAGCTCATCCTTGTTTCCATTCTTTAATGTGGATTATGTCTATAAGCATATTTTCAGATATATGTGCTCCACATCTGCAAGTGACAAGAGAACAGAAACTCAGATGCCATGCATTAGCTAAAATATGTTCTGCTTGAAAGGCAGAAAAGATTTGCATGAGTTGGATATATTCACAAATGTAGGAAGGTTTTTCAATATTTCGCAAATATTTGATCATATATGATAAATGCATGTAATATTTTATAAGCTGAACAATTACTAAATGTTTGAGGCATTTGTCAAGGGAGTGAAATAGTTCAACAAATGTATGAAACATTTACTAAATGTCTATATAGGTCCCTGCATATTTACTTGAATGTTGCGTTGTTTTAGAAAATGAATGACAATTTTAGCCAAATGAAATTTATGACATAAAATGTTTCCTTAACATATAAAACATGTAAATGTATGTAACACCTCAAAACTTTTTTCTGTTTATGAAATGTTTGGATAAACATATGAAAGAGTTACTACATGGTTTCAACATGTTCTTATTGTGTGGAAAATTTAAGAAATGAAACATGTGGTAGATATGTGTAATTATGCCCAACATCTACTGAATGTTGAATACACATACATATTGCTGGAATATTTTTCCTTAAATATATAATTTTAAAAAATAGAAATATATAATATTAAGACCTGCCATTTCAAATTTCATAAACATTCAGAAATATTGCGTTTGTGTCAAACTTTATATTTGGGATAAATGTGAGATAAAAAATGTATATATCTGAACATAAAAAGTCTGTGTGTGTGTGTGTGTGTGTGTGTGTGTGTGTGTGTGTGTGTGTGTGTGTGTGTTTGTGAACATTATCCTATATATCCTACTCCATGCCCATGAGTATGGAGGTAATACTGAATAAATGAAGGTGATAGCAAATTATGTAACACATTTTATTATTATTTTTAAAAATTATTATGAATTCAATTGGGTGTGAACACTACCCACAAGACCAATGATAATACTAGGCAATTTACTCAAACTGTAAAAAGAAATTATGATTATTTTCTATATTAATCCTATTTAAATTAGCACCAGAGAATCTTCCACTTACGCACATTAGGCTAGGGCGTGTCTGCTGTCGATGAGATGCTTGAGTAAACACAATCAATGGACAATGCAGGGGCTCATTTGGAAGGAACTCCCATAGTCAGCACGCACTCTTGCTTTGGCACGCCCTTAAAACAGCCCACCAGCAAACACGGGAAAACCGTCCGTCCTGCCATCCCCGCCAAAAGCGTCGTGTTTACAGTGATCAAATAATAGCGGGGCAAACAGAAACGGTTAGCGTGATTGTCGCGGCCTGCTCCAGCCGTTTCTTATTTCTGGTAGCGCGATCGTCTTCTCCCCTCTGTCTTACCGTTGGATTACGTTGTCTTCATCCATTATTAATGAAGAGAGAGCGCTCGTGATGTGGTGAAGGTGCTGCCGAGGAGATTTAGCGCTAATCCAGCACCCAACATCTTTGGCTCATAATGGAAGGGGGGGCACAAAGAAATGTCAACAGTCCTACACAGAGACTGAATTAGCCCCCAACCCAACTCATTCACACACACACACACACACATCTCTCTCTCTCTCTCTCTCTCTCTCTCTCTCTCTCTCTCTCTCTCACACACACACACACACACACACAGACTTTGTCAATCAGGAATTAGCCATGCTTTGGTTGGCTGTATTAAATTAAGACCAGGTATGCCTGTTTGTTTTCTGTAACGATTCCACTCGATTTTGCTCTGTTAATAAATGAATGCTCTGTGAGTTCTTACATTTTCTAACTAGCAACTCTAGCTTGTGTAAGTGGATATTATTAGGGAAACAATTTATTTTGGAAAAAAATCAAATATGATGGGGGAGTCTCTGGGTATTGTGTGGTGAGAAGATAAATAAATGTTATATACATTGTTTAGCTGTCTTTTGGCACAAAACCCTTAATTACCAAGTCTGCTCAGCTTTCTGACTACCCACCCCAGCTGCGTAAGACTCCACCCCCTCTCCCAGGTCACTGAAGCGGCGGACCAATTAGAGCTCAGCTCTTCCATTTTCACACCGTCCTCCCGCCGTGGTGTAGCACTTGGGGAGTAAGAGATGAAGCGGATCAGATTTCCATGTGTTTGATGGTGATTCACCGTGGTCGTGTTATTACGCTCATTTCATTCTTGGATGATTTCCCTTTCGGCAGGTTAGCGGCAGATAACCATTGATTTTTTCCCCTCATTGATTAGCAACTGCTGGAGCAATTTAATCCCCCTTTTTGCATCTGTTGCGTTAGGAGTAATTGTAAACAGATACGCACACACACACACACACACACACACACACATGCACTCATGAAACATACATAACTAAAAACCTGGCATATGCAGAGGTGTATACTCATACATTAACACACATTCACACACACACTCCTCATTTGGCCTGTGCCTTATAGTCATAAACCCTAGCCCTGAAAGAACCACACTTGGGCAAATTGATATGTCCAGTTTGATATGTTCTGTGTCTGAGTTTCATTCAATGAACTTGGCCTGCTCATAACTGAATACTCATATTGTCTGTAGTATCATTTATAGTGTTTAACCACCAAGGTCTGATTGTAGCACTTTTCAGTTGCAATAAACAGTTGTCAAAAAGTACCAATACTCAACAGACCATAAGAGTTTAACTATGGAGTGGTGGGGATGTTTGGTTTGGAGTAAATTCACATAGGCTGCAGCGAAACCTGTAAAGCATTGGCCTAACACATGTCAATAATGGTGCGGTACTTCATTCCCCTCTGAGTCAACCATCAGTGTTACTTAAAATATATTTATTTTGTTGTATTTTTGTTTTATTTTACCCCAGAACACAATCTACATCTGATTTGTGTCCCAGGTCAACACAAAACCACCAAAAAAACTGCATTACCTATTCTGTGAACGGGGAAAATAAACAAAAAGGTAATGTTGTAGGAGAGAACTGCCAAAACAAGACACTTTTAAGTGAGTATACAGAGTATACACACAGAGTTGGCAGGGCACAATCAGACAGCAGAAAAGAGTAGAGATGACTCCAGGTAATGTGGTTTTCACTCAATTTTATTTTAAACCATAGAAAATGTGATTAAACTGAGGGTATATTTTCTGTTCCATGTTCTGGAAACTACTGGAGCGAAACTATTTGTTTTACCAATGGCATCTTCTGATAGGTCGTAGTTTTAATTAAACAAGGTTTTTTATGTGTATTGAGATTTTCTTATTGGAATTGTTCAGCTGGGCGAGCACCGATACACAGATGAACTTGCCGCGAAGGTAACGAAAGGATGGATTTTAAAATAGTCGATAAGAGTTCTCTCTCTCTCTCTCTCTCTCTCTCTCTACACACACGCACGCACACACACACACACACACACAGAATAATCAGTGAGCGAGTAACACCTACAATAAAGCCTCATTCAAACTCGGACTGTGCATTTAAATGTTAACACTATGTAAACTGATTTATTTAAAGAGCCGTGGCTCTGGAAACATTTTACTCCAGATTTCATTATACGGTCCAGGAAGGGTGGCGGGAGACGGGAGGCGAAAATTCAATGCGGTCTGAGGCCAGAAAAGGACGCACATCTTCGATTTTAGCTGGAAAAAGTCTATTTTTTTAACAAGACACTGTAAGCGAGTTGAAGAAATGATCATTTAATTGATTCCGTATGCCCTATGCTGGATTCGGCTTTAATCACTCGAAAGTAGAGCATGGAAAATAACTTGTTATACCAAGTCATTAATCCCATGCGTCAGCGAATATAAACTATTCTGGAAATAAATGTTCACTACTCGATGTGATGGCACTGTATCAATAACAATATGACACTACATATACGTTAACTGTCCAGTACAATGCCAAGAAAATATTTCTTAATGGTTCCACTTAACTCTGGTGCTTTGTAGCCAGTTAAATGTCATTTGTTTTATACGTGATGTTCTGAAGGTGATATATGATTTTACTGGGATACGCTCTGTATAGCCTTTTGAACGTAATTAAATGAACACATTTTGAACTGATTCAGACTGAAGAAACTGTCTGAAAGCGTAAGAGTTACTTACTATTAATTCGATTAAAAACGGCTATATCAACAATCACAGAATGTCAAATGTAAATAGAATAAGATCAATATTTCACCCAGATCATTTTATTAATATTTGTATTCAACGTTTCTGTCGACTTACAGCTTAATTATGTCAAATAAAATATTGCTGTTATGAAATTGTGTTTAAATACACAGAAAATACAAGCATGAATTTGTATATTATTAAATGTGATTCAAATTTGTCACAAGCAAAACAAGAAAGTGCCGCATTTTGGGTTCCAGTAAAAGTCACCCTGCAGTATACTCAAAATAGTTGAGAGTTCTTGTGGGAGAAATCGTTAAAATTCTATCCTGTGTCACTCATCTCATTAAATTGGCCTTGAAGCATTTGCAATGTTTGTTTAAGCAATCAATAACTAGGTATATCAAGAGAGGGCGTAAATTGTCAGTCTTGTTTGGCGGTTTTGCAGCTTATTTGCCCCACTTTTCACACAATAAAAAGTACAGATTTAAAAGCTAGTTTTGTGTGTTTAATATAAGTTTATATTATTATGAGCAATGCACGAGACCACTGACCAGTAGTAGCTGCGCACACGGGAGCCCAGGGTGCCTCGCGCTCAAATCTATAAAAACAAAAAAGATGACACAATTTCATGCTACCGCTTTCAGTCAGATATTCTGAAGATGAGTGGTGTTGAATCAAGAATCGTGTGAAAATGCTAATGAAATGTTTATGACCGTCGTTCGCCCGTGAACACATCCTGTTTAATTACCAGTCATTGTCATAAAAGTAATACTTTATACACAAGGCCAAAATAACCCGAGATTATCACAAACGGAAAAATACCCTCTGCTTCTATGACGTTTTGTGCCAGTTATAAAAAACAAGCACAAATGCGCCATAAAGCGCATTGAATCCGACGAGTTATGCCAAAGAGTTGGAAAACTATATGGTCTGTTGGACTATTTATTCTGCATTTATATAGGCTCTGCACGCATAGATGCCACGAATAGCCTTCACTCAAAAAAAAAAAAAAAAGTTTCAACTTTTACTAAAACTTTTAATCAAACAGTACTCAGCAGTTGTTTCTTATGTGAAGTGATTGATGTGGAAATGAAGAATATTGGTGAACGCTTAACCAGGTCACCTCTTTCCCCAGATCAGAGCACTATCTGAAATTCTTTCAAGTGTCCTTCTGCGTCGCCAAAGATGACAACAGCTAATCGATAAGTGCTTGAAATGGAACGCAGCTGCAGGCTAGCCCTCGAGGCAGAAGATCTTATTGAACCAGCCCTTTTCAGAACCCAGAACATTCCAGTGCACCTTCGCTGTGAGAAAGCCCTTCATTCTAGTCTCCAGATGTTTGTAACTATGGATAGTGTAACAATCTGAGAGGCCTAGTTTTTTCCACAGTGATAGGGTAGAGGCTGGACACGGTATAAAGCGAGATAAGCCGCCCGACAGGGGACAGATCTCTGATTTCACGCGTTTTGAAATTTGCATCGTTTTTCTAGCAACGCATGGCCTACTATATAGAATAAGTGTGGACAATAATTTGTGGGCTTGCACATTGTTTGTAGACGGCTCTTCACTTTAACCTCGTAAATAGCCTACTGTTCCAGTCTTGGGGTGACGTGTAAACTACTAATTAGGATGATCACTGTCTCGTGTTTGCAAAAATCACCTATTATGAATGGAAAGACACGAGGTTATTGATCTTGGAAGCGCAGAATTACTTTCTGAGTGTGTGGACAGCAAAATAGGGTATGGGATCACACAGGAATAATTTAATTGATTTATTCAGTTACTAGGAGTCTCGTTTCACTAAAAGGTTAATTACAAACCACGGCCATTAACGGAATATACATTAACGGAATATATTTTTATGACACAGTGATGCTATAAGCCTTAATTAAACTAATACTACATTTTAATACATAAAATGTGACTGCTGCCATATTTGTTCAAAGAAACGGCTCCATTTAAAACTAAAGGAAAACTTTTATCATGCAGCTTCCACAACCAATGCAGCAAATTAAGTCTTCATTTCGATGTAAAACGAGTGAACGCGTTTTATAAGGCCCAATGCAGATGACGACGTGTATTTTTTTATTCCTTTACTGTCTCTTCGTGTCCCTCTGCGTACCCACTGTGAAATTCCCATGTGACTCTGTGCATTAATTAGCTATTTAGTGGGAGTATGACTAAAAATGTAAAACAAGGATTAGGCGCCTGGACCGCTTGTCCGCCTCATTTGGCTTGTCAGTCCGCGAAAGAAATTACTATCCTTAAATCACGTTTCGTCTTAGCATGCTTGCATCTGTCGCCAGCTGCTCACTTCGGCACACCGTTTTAATAGCGGTATATCTTGCTCAATTAAGACAGTAAAATTATATGGATGTAGCTCGTGTTATGACAATGCATCAGTATCACTTCAATTTTAGCCACATACTTTTATATTTTGCATATGCTGCTTGCATTATGGTGCCCGATTAACTGAAATAATTTCAGGAATAATAAATATAGAAAGAAAACGCAATGCTATAGAAATTATAGAAGATGTTCGCTCGAGTGTGTTAGTGTGTATATCTTTAGGTCTGTATGTGATGTACATGTGTAAAAGAGTTTATGTAATTTAATCTAAATCATTATATAAAACGTTGCATTTATGCAATCAGTTGGAGGATATTGTTTGTATATCATTACTTTGCAAATCCAGAAGCTACCACAGCGCACTGATGTATATTGTTTAAAAATATAGTTACATTTCGTGTTAGATTTGGTGAGACCGATTAGGAAGATGATGATGATGGGGGTGATGATGATGAGGATGATAATGATGGGTAAATGTAACAATATCCTTACATATGATACTCAGAAAAACTCAGCAAGAGATGAAAACTCATTTGTCATTTTTAATTAATCAGTGTGCAATGTTTATTTTTAATATTCACTTTTTGTGGAGGAGTAACAGAATTACCACTATTCGTTCTTGACATTTCTCAACAAATTGACAAAAAAAGAGTAGGTTATGCAAAGCAATGGTGTAATATAACTAGTTCTGCTTTTAAGACTGTGAAATGTCATCTGGACTTGGTTCAGACTCTCTTTACCCACACGCGCGCACACGCAGCCAGAAACACACCCACCGAAAGACACGCGCACACAGACTCCTCCAAGAGGAAAAAGTGCGCGTGTGTTCCTCGGGAAAACATCGAAGACTGGCCATCGGCAGAAATGACCTGCTGAGGTGACTCGGACTGCGCCAGGTTAACTCTTTTATCTCCTGCGCATCGAGGAGGTCATTACGGCTTACTTGTCGTCGAAACATTTATCAGAGAGCGTAAAGTTTGAGAGTGATCTACGGAGCCGTCAGGACATTTGACTCCCGAAAGCGAGCCAAAGTCTTATTTTGGACCTATGACTTAGATGCCAGCAGATCTCATCGGGAATCAGTCAGCGTTGATTGTCCTTTTGGATGTTTCGGTGAACCAGACGACACGAGTTAAAAGAAAAGTAATAACTGGGAAACGGGGAAAACAATATTGTGTTAGCACTGCAGGTAAGTGAAGAGGCCATCGCATCCAAGATGTTAGATAATGCAGGCAAAGGAATTCGTTCCAGTTTGGAAGAGTCTTCTCGATATGAAACGTGTAACTGACCTGAAATCAGTTGCTAGATCACTTACGACAAATCAAATGGAGAGAGTGGTTTGGAAGGCGGGTTGGGGTCCCGAGGGGGACGAGGGTTTATTGTAAGCACTGAAAAAAATATGAAAGAATTCGGTAATAGAATGACCTTAATGTTGTTGAGTGGGCCTACCTTGAGCAAATTATTTCTTTATTGCTCTGACGATCAATAGAATTACTAATCGTAATGTAACAGATGAATTTGAGCATTGCATGACATTGGTGTTATTATTATTATTATTATTATTATTATTATTTATTTTGTTTTATTATTATTATTATTATGTACACATATTTTTTTCCCATACAGGCTATATTAAACTATATTAATTTAACTTTGCCTCAAAAAAATCAACAAACCATGTACAAAATTGATCCGCATACAGCTCCACGGAAAATGTAGAATGCAAATGATATTTTTCTTATTTTATCATTATATAAGCCACTGAAGTCTACCAAGATTAAAACAAATGTTAAACAAACTGTGAGCATAACACAGTGTTATAGATTATAATCTGCAATTCTCTGTGTATAATACACATGCTACAAGGCCTACCAATGTGTGTGAGAGAGAGAGTGTGTGTTTGTCTAAGAGACAGGCTACTACAGCACTATACATTTTTTCAGTGGTCTCATTATTATTATTATTATTATTATTTTATTTTAAAGCAGAGTGATAATTACACATGCTCATTTTGAGCTCTGATACAGTCTAATCACAATGCAATTTCTGTATAACTTAAGAAATAATGTAGTCCTTTTAATTTTTTCTTGCAAACCACGTTTAGATTTTCGTTTGCTTGTGACATATTAGTGACATTAATATAGAACGTAAGACAAAATTATTAAATAATTAATAAGCGCAACAAATATATAAATACTATATGCCAAACTGTAATCCTTACATGCAACACTGAAACGAGGTTTCAAAATATATAATAGCCTATATATGACAATGACTCTTAAAATGACTTATTATAATAATTACTGCTTCAGTGTCGGCATTAATTGAGGAATCATTTAGAATATTTCATGTAGATGAAGATTTTCAAACATCAGCCTCATAGAACTTCTGACGAATCACTCTGATAACATATTTTAAAAATATTTCTCAGATATTTTGCATATTTTGAGTCATCTTACATTTTCAATTAATACGGCAATTCTGAGTCGTCTATGTTTCTGTCATGTCATAATTATTATATGTATTTTTCATAGATTCAATTGGACATCCGAGTTCACTGGAGCGCGTGCGTGCGACAGTCGACTGCTACTTTAGACCCCTCTGCATATGTATTTTATTTGGGAACCTGAACTGTTACTCAATTAACTTCCGGTATCCAAGTAGTTCAGTTCAAATTTCAATTCCACTCCGAAGAAACAAATCACCTCTATTGGCCTAAGAGCGACTTTCTTAGACAGGTACAATACCATATTTCTGTGCTTCCGGGGTGTCAGGTTGAAAATTAGAGCAATACTTACAGATGTGTCGTGCAAGTACATATTATGTAAAACACGCCCTTCCGCGCTTTGGGTCTTTGATTAAAAATCTAAATGAAAGAGGAAGCCGTTCCAACCAGAGAGGCATAATAGAGAAGAGAAGGAAAAAACGGTTGACAGCATCATAGCATGCAAATTTCTATCTTAAATTATCATAAGCAAACACGGGAGGTCTGAGCTAATAAAATCCCATCTGTGTTACTTCATATCGAGTTAGTAGAGAGCTGTGGTAATGAAATTTGTAATACCCCACCGACAGACATCTCAATCAGACACTAATCCCATGATTTTACTGCAGAATCACAAAACTATGAGCCAAACTGCTGGTCGTTGGCATATGCACAGAGAAGAGACACTGCAACGCGAGGCCTTGGTACCAGAAACATTTAGAAAACGCTCGTAGATCTAACTATGTACACCTGATTTAATAATAATAATAATCATTATAATAGTAATAGTAATAATAATAATAATGAAAAGAGAAGCAATAATGAAGAGTAAGAAATGCTGATTTTGATGGTGATAATTAAGTAGGCCCAGGAAAGGTATATCAATTATACATAAATTATACATAAAATGACAATAAATACATTTGAAATGATATGCTGAGTATCACAAATAACCTTTATCATATTATTGTATATTTAGTCCTCATATATACTTCATCCTCATATTTAGCCTGCAGTCTAATTTTTATGGGCATTTTAATTACTTTGTTGCATGAATTACAGATTGCAGTGTGCTTGTCCTAGGCTATATAAACAGCAAGCTTCTTTCAGGTTGATGGTGACGATGGTAGTTACATTATCTATTCGATCATTGCTTTTCAGAAGCTGTAATCTGGAGATACAATGGACTCCCATTGCCGGAAGCTTGCGACGTGTGTCCAAATAGGTATGTATTTACAAATTCGCCAAATCACCGCGCTCTCCCTTGCTCTAGTCACTGGTGTTTTGTCGAAGCTGACAAGAGTGAATTGCTGGAACAAGACAGTTGATAAATTATGAAATTATATGCGACATGGACAATGGTCTGACATTTCAGTTTTATAAGCACCCATTCTAAGTCTCTGTGATGAGTTGTAATGTGTGGTTGACTGATATGGGCAGAAAGTAATTTAAGTTGTATTATATCGCCTTCTAGTGGTCAGAAATGGAGCTGACGCTCGCCACCTGACCGTAATTGAGTTATATACTACGATTGGCTGGTTTCATAACTATGAATTTTAACTAGGAGATTTTCTTAAACTATAACACATGCATTTAGCCAGTGTCTCGTCGTACAAAACAATTACACTGGCACTAGAGTCTGTTTCGCAAAAGATTTAGATAAGATTGATTGGTTCTGAATTTCTACTGTTATGTTTTAAAGTGTGCTTATACTGTCTCTTTAATCTATCATACTTCACTAAACTGTACTGTTTTACAACCGCATAACACAAAACCTCTGACATAATGGGAATCTCACTGTCGACCTGCTAATTTCCTATTTAACAGCCAAGTTTTTTAAATAAATGTAATTTTTAACGGGTGACAACAAGTAGATAAAAGAGTCATGAGCAAGTTAAATTATTTATGATCCTTATGTTGGCATACCCAATCGCAAATGTATGCTCGGGGAGGTAGCAGATGAGAAATGTGTTCTCCGAAAATGCATGCTGTCAGCCACAACATCTTTACACTCTAATCAACCATCTGAACTTCGCAGTCTAACTGCGGGCGGCCTAAATGACCCTGTGGAGGGAATATTCTGCCAAGTAAAATCCAGAGCATGCTGCGTTCAACCTGCACTGGCGAGGTCAGCATTCGATTCTGGACCATGGCGCGTGTCACTGCTCAGAATACCATCGAACCACATTGGCGCTCAATAAAGACGTCGTTTGAAAATGATTGCAAGACTGACATCAGCTTTTGATACCTAGAGCATCAATAGGTTGTCATTTTTTTCAACAAGGCAAACACCAAAACGTGTTCTGAAATATTTTCCTTAAAAATATATCCAAAAATATTTATTTTGTTTTGTTTTCCCAGAAATTCTTTTGTGTTCACAGTAAATTTAGTCAGAATTAATCGAATTAATCACACCTTCCACTCAACCGTTATAGATAGATAAATAGATAACTAGATATTACCACTACCAAATAAGTGCCGGAAGGACAGAGTTTCAGATAAAGCCCAAACTCGAATTGCGGAATAGTCTCAAAGTGACTTGCCTCTCTCGATCAATTCACCGTATCCCCTCTGTAGGCAGTAGCAAGATTGACTCATGGGAAAATGATAGGCTATGTATAATGAAGGCTTATTCGTGAGGAGGAAAATACTAATGGAACAATTTGATGTCCTCTTAATCCTATGTAAAAAGCTCTGTCGCGGCCCAATATTGACTGAATGGGTAATGAATGGTTCTCTATGGCGAATCCTACAGGATAATCCTTAAGAGGGAGAGGGAGAGGGAGAGGTGTGTGTGGGGGGGGGGGGGGGCTAATGCTATAACATTATCATAATGAAAATAAATTATTATTATTATTATTGTTGTTGTTGTTGTTGTTAACTGTCCAACTGATTCACCAAAAGTTGAGGGCTGCAATGAATTTTATGTAGTCATTACCTTCCGATGTTCCGAAACAATTTTGGGAACATAGATTTTTTTTATCATGTTATTATTAATTCACCAAGATTTGAGGGATCTTTACTCGTGATTATTTTTATTCCACCTTATATTAGTGTTAAAGTACGATGGTATTTCAGCTAAAATACATATTTTTGTAAATGGAATTAGCACTCGCCAAATGACAGAAGTTGTATTTCCCCCTCTCCCGAATAGACTATGCGTTTTGTGGAGATTAAGGGTTATTTCGCTTGGAGTATGGTTATATAACGAAAGGAAATGGCTTCTCAATGTTTCACGAACACAGTATTGCATGCTGTTATAATGTTAAGTATCCAATTATCATGCCCAACTTATTTTTATTGATTGTGGATGGAGTGTTCATAAGAAATGGAAATATGTAATTGCCTTCTTTAGATTGTAGTAATGTGTACTACGCATTTTGAAAGATGAGTGAGGAATCGTAATTATGGACAGTCATCAATACGAAGGGACAGGGAGAGACAAATTGAGAAATAAACAGATCAAATTAGAGCAGGTTATTTTTAACCCGATTACAGGGTAAGAAACGATCTGACATTTGACAATCTCTCTCTCTCTCTCTCTCTCTCTCTCTTTCCCTCTCTCCCTCTCTCTCTCTCTCTCTCACTGTCCCCCCTCTGCCCGTGCCTCTTCTGTCTCTATCCTTCCCTGAAGACTGCAAATGAGGTGTATATCAGAGGTTTTCAAAGGATTAGCTCAATAACATATCACTGGCCTGCGTGCACATAAGAGCACGCAGAACGGTTTGCAATGGTTGCATATTTAGCAGTTTACACCGGCCATAGTCCACTGCTTCAGTTGTAACATTTAATATTATTATTATTATTATTATTATTACTATTATTACAATTATTATTATTAGTAGGACTTCTTGAAAACTACGAACGTGCTGTTTTCATGGCAATCTCAGCAAAAAATATGCCAACTTCAATTGTTTAACTATTGGTTTACGAATTATAAACTTGGCTTTCTGGAAGCTTTTTGTAAATATTTGCAACCTTTTGTTTTGAAATATATAATCAAAATGACAGATTACAGACAGAGAAAGGCAAAGAACTAAAACGCAAATATTTCAGATATTTCCGTCACTGTTTTTCATTTGTGACTTATGAAAATTGGACCTGAAAATGTCTAAAACGTTGGTAAAAATGAAACGGCTAATATAAATAAATAAACGAAAATAAAGGAAAACTGGGAATTTGTGAGATTATATCTCATTTTATGTAGGCCCTATGGAGCGCTTCTTGTTGAAGTACGCTGTAGGAAAGAGGGACGGACCCCAAGCCAGATGGGAGAGGGTAATCATGAGTGACTTCATTACATAGTTAATGAGAGGATCACAATAAATTAACAGGTCACTAATAACAAAATAATGCGCGGTGTTACCAAAATTCAGGAAATCACCATTTTGGGGTGGGATTCAATCTTGATTTCAGACTCCTGAATTTATTGAAATATTGGGCCTGTTGTTTCCTACTTTGAGCTTTTCATTTAGTTACGTTTTAAAGTTAATTTGGTACCGAATTCTGCATTGACACAGATTGAGATGCTGTCGGTATAAAATAATGACATTAGACAATTACAACAGTAATATTGGATGAGAATAAGTGTACCCTGTTTAGTGGCCACAGGTACTGTGATATAGTGGCACTATAATAAATGAAAAATATGTAATTCATCCAGTCGCCTCGCCATTAAATGGAAATTAAAATCCGACAAAAACTTACAACAGTGTGGGTTGCCTTAACATATTGCCACTTTAATGTTACACCAGCATGTGTTCTGTTAAAATTGTACGCTATTTGTAAGGGTAAAGTGTGTTTATTTGATACATACTCCACAATAAACATGTAAAACTACACCTCTAAAAACATGTAAACTTGACTCTCAAAGTGATTCAAGTGTCACTGATAAAATGAATCGGGTGCTTGTCGTAAATGCATTCATTTGGTCATCATTAGGCCAAGGTTTTCAGCAGAACAATGCGCCGAGGACGGCTCCTGTATTGCTAGTAGTCTACGCTCTATATTCTTTTCCTCTACACATGTCGATAGAGTTTTTATTAGAAAGAACAATAAGCACAAACCTTTCTATATGCCATTGGTAGTTATTTCTCTTTCCTTCAGCCTAGCTCTCGCTGGGTTGGTCGGATGAAGCGTCACGTCTGAACTTGACAGCCTTCCAGAAAGTGGGAGGCCTCTAATGACGTCAAAGCATAGAAAAGTGGCTCTGTGGAACAGAGGGAACTGGGAACAGCTGAAATGAACAGCAAACCACTGAATGTGCGCAAGCCTTCGGATATAATATCAGCTACCTGTCCCTGTCACTCTGACTCTCGTAGCCACTCGCGGTATCAGCCAGGATATGTTTATTTGTTCCAGCTTCGTCTAAAAGAAGGATATTTATGTCCTTCTGGGACTGATGATACCAATATGGCTTTGATTTAGGACATCTTAAACTACTCGAACTGAGCTGCAAGTAATTTATTGGAGGAGCTTCGCCGCCTAAATTTTAATCACAACGTATTTTCTTCCCGTCAAACGCCGCCGCTCGCGCTTTGGAACATAGTCTGTGTCCCACACAGAATCTTCTGCCTGCTTATCGATGAGCCATATGAAGGATTCGTTGCATTTGGACCACCACCATTCCAGCAATAAACTCGTCTCTCCACACCAAACAACACTTGACATGGCTTCTAGTCTTCAGCCGCTGCAGCGGTCTGTAGACTCAAAACACCGTTTGGAGGTGCGGACACTGTCAGGCACCTCCAGTCCCGAGTCTGTAGGTAGGTGATAAACTAAGGTTCTAATATCCACGCGCCTTTTTGTCATAGTAAACGCCATAACGCTTCTGCGCTCCGAAGGGTGCGAGACATTGGAAGAAATTGCCTCGCGACATCAAACACTTGGAAACATTTCTCAATTATTTGTTTTACCCTGAATAGTCAAGTATTATTTTAGTTTAAAAAGCAAATACAATAATTGTTGTGATTTTATTGTTAATGGGTTATGTGAAAAGGCGCACTCGTGTGACACAAATTAACAGCGCCCACTTTGCACGGATTATTAAACAGAGGGGGATGTCTTTTTGCCATTATTGTTTGCATTGGACTACAAGCCTAATAATTTTTATGTATTTGATTTATTATTCCCGAAATGTACAATAGTATGTTCTGTATTTATTTGCTACGTCCCCGCATAGCAAGCAGCAACGCACTTATTGTGCTTTTGCATGTCAGGACATATGTTTTAAGATTATATTTTAAAAGTATTTCAATCCTGAAGGCCATTGAGCTTCAACTCTTGAAATGTTAATATCGTCCTCCCTCTGCTTGTCACAGACAGTATGACTACATTCCAAGCGCATCAAACCAGTCGGTGCAGCCTGTTTGCACTTAGTATCTTGGCAGCATTTCGCTCGAGGAAACACAATGTATTAACATAATTATACGGTGATTGAAAACCTGTTTAATTCTTGCAGAGAGAGAGAAAACTCAGAGCAAAAATGACGACCCTTCAGACGATCCCTCAAAAAAGAAAAGGCAACGACGGCAGAGGACTCATTTTACCAGCCAGCAACTACAGGAACTGGAGGCCACGTTCCAGAGAAACCGCTATCCGGACATGTCTACAAGAGAGGAGATAGCAGTCTGGACCAACCTCACAGAAGCTAGAGTCAGGGTAAGTCCCTGAAGTAATATTTCACTTAATTTCTGTAGTTAGCCCACTTTATCATAATAGTGAGTGGTAAACAAAACACCTCAAAACACGCTTAACTTAGCCGTTCAGAAACACATGGGCTTTTGAGGTATCTATTCTGACATCGGAGCTCCAACGAACATTGAATTTCCAAAATGCCGTCGGTGTTGTTTGCTCGATTTAAACTGCCTGCTGTGAATATATATATTCATACAATTAAACCACAACAGAGTAAACCACAATGTATAACTGAACGTACAGAGAGCGCTGCGTAAATATTCTCATTGTTCCATCAGCCTGTATAAAATACATATAATTAAACCAGGGTTGGCTTAATTAAACTCAGGATTGTAATTCCAGAATCTCGTTCTAGTCCTTTGATTAATTGTATCTTTATATTTAAATTGAGACAATGAATAATATTATTTGCTTTATCTATACTATACTTATAAATTATAGTCTGTGATTCGATGTGGATAAATCCAATTAGCCTATAGTTTTCGAAGCATATTTTTACTCAAATTCATATTTTAGTCTTTCAATATACAACATATTTATCTTTAAGTATCGTGATGTTTAACATCAAATATTTAGCCTTTATGATAACTATATCGAAACTGTTCTACGAATTCGGTTTGCCGACCTTTTGCACAAAAATAATATAAAATAAATAGAACCTAAAATGTAGACGGTCAATTTGTAATCCACTTAATTTACTTCACAAATATATAGAGTAAATATTAAGAGTAAATATTTACAACCGTCAAATGAACAAACAGACAATTTTACTGCAATAAGAGACCGGTGACGGATTTGTGATGTACTAATAGTAATATCTACATCATTTTTGTTAACATTTTGATTTATCGTTTATTATTCCCCATCTTTTGCTTATGAAATACAAATTTGCATGGACGAAGAAATGTTTAAATATTCGGATAGAGTTCAGTGTCTACAGAAAGTAGACACTGCTTTCTTACTGACTAGTGACAGCTTTGCAAAGCATGTATTTTGTGATGCCCAGTCTAGTGTTGTTTGTTTAGGTTCCTAACTGTCTCTGTGCCGTCCTCGAATACACAAGTCCCGAGACACAACATTAACTTGCTTAAGTGGTAGATAAGACGGCCGCGTGTGTATTCGGTCTCTTGTACAATTGCAGCCTCATTAGGCAAAAGACTGTGGGTGGGATAGAATCGCCCCTGTTTTGATCATGTTCAAAACTTGTACAAATATGATAATAAAAATAGAATCAGTCTTCATCCTAAAACTTAGGCGTGTTTGGAGCTGTTGGGAGAAAAATGAAAACTTTGAACAGCTTTTGTATTCAATATTTAGGAAGCACAACGACTAATTCAGTATTAGGCCTTTAACTAGGCCTACCTACCTGTAAGTGTCTACTGTATATATATTTTTGTACTTATTGTTTTACGCCACTCTATACACAGGCTATTGAATTCCAGGCTGTCTATGACGTTATTATATACTGAATAGTAACTTTAATAATAATTTCACAAATAATCAGCAGTCATTTATTTATTTATTTATTTATTTATTCATTTATTTGGGCTTTTTGCTTACAGTAAACAGATTTTTATTTGCTTACACTAAAACAGAAGCATACACGGGTATGATATGAAGAAATTGTTAAAAACAATAATGCGTGGAAACAGAACGTGCTGAACAATATTTTCTTTTATTTCTTTAGGTATGGTTCAAGAACCGTAGGGCAAAATGGAGAAAAAGAGAAAGAAATCAACAAACCGAACTGTGTAAGAATGGTTTTGGCCCTCAATTTAATGGACTTATGCAGCCGTACGACGACATGTACTCCAGTTACACGTACAACAACTGGGCAGCCAAGGGGCTGACGTCGGCCTCATTGTCCACCAAAAGCTTTCCTTTCTTCAATTCCATGAATGTTAACCCGCTGTCGTCACAAACGATGTTCTCCCCACCGAGCTCCATCTCTTCAATGAGTATGTCCTCAAGCATGGTACCCTCCGCAGTGACCGGCGTCCCGGGTTCCAGCCTCAACGGCCTCAATAACTTGAACAATCTAAGTAACCCGTCTCTGAATTCCGGAGTTCCAACGCCGGCCTGTCCGTACGCGTCTCCAACCCCTCCATATGTGTACAGGGACACGTGCAACTCCAGCCTGGCTAGTCTGAGACTGAAGGCCAAGCAGCATTCGAGTTTTGGATATGTCCAGAACCCGGCCTCCAATCTCAGCGCTTGCCAGTACGCCGTGGATCGACCAGTGTGAACTGTGGGAATTCTAAACACGGTTCACAATGAGCGGAGCCTACCAAATCAGATTTTTTTTTTCAATCTTTTCTGTCTCAAAAGGCACTACAAGACTGCACACTGCTTAAATGAGCGGACCCCGGCGGAGGAGATCCTAACTGAAAAGGAATTAATTATTAATTAGGTTTTCTCCAAGGAATGGTTTTGTTCAGCAGGAGCGAGTGAATAATTATACATTTTTTATGTTGTTATTTTAAAGTTTCGAATTTTGGACACTAATGACTGACAAGTTGTACATAATGTCTAGCAGTCAATTCATTTTATAAGAGCAAAATGCTAGCTACATTGTTTTCAAGGTTCAAAGCATGTCAGAATCGTAAAAATGTTTTGCTTGCAAATAAGGGAATGTGTATATATTAAATGCACCAGTTGTATGTTTCTAACATACTCTAAATTTATTATTAAATGTATGTGTGAATATCGGTTTTAGAGTAGCGATTCGGTTATTAAGAAGCATAAAATATGCCAGCAAAATTAAATAGAATTTGCTCTGTGTTTGGTATTTGGTAAGGATTTTGTTTTTGTTTTTCAGCAACAAAATAGTAATAAAATAGTGAGTTTTATTTGATGGGAGTAAATACATTGTTACAGTATTTTACTGCGTTATGTTTCCGGTTTTTACCTGCTCGTAGTACACAGTTGTGGTTCACCATTCTGCATACGAAGTGGCGTTTCTCTGATGTTCATTTATATATCCAGTGTAGACCTGTCATTTCTCTAATACACGTCTTGAGATACGCACAAATGGGGACGGACAGCTTACTCCAAATATATGGACTTATCTCATCGGTTTCCTGCGAAATTCTGTTATTATTGGAATAATATTGGAAACATGGGAATAATTAAAATAAAAGCAGGTCAAAAGTGGCGGGTCAAAGAAATATCAGGAACAGATGTAAATTGATTGTAAGTACAGTATTATTATTATTATTATTATTATTATTATTATTATTATTATTATTATTATGGAGACCTTACATAAATATTCCCACGTGAAATTTTCCTCTGTGACATGCCAAGCGTTTGATCTTGATGATTATATTGTTGGTTCACAGTGCGCTACACTTGTTTGCCCATTATTTCACTGGGGATTTGAAGGCAAATTCTAAGCAGGAAGCCCTCTCGCCTAGTGACATCTATATCTTTACATATTGTATGTTATGTTCAACACTTCAAACGAATGTACATATTTGCTAAAATATTTATTAACTTGGATTGTGTAAATAAGCGTTAAACCAGGAGTTACATAAATAACAAGTATGCGATAAAAATCCTTAAATGTTCCCAAAACGTTCCTCTTGTAACGCGGTTTATAATAAACAAAAAGAACGAGTTAATCGTCAGTCATGAAAACTACGCATGTAGTAGCAAGTTTTATTACAAACTATAATAATAACCAACCGTCGAACTAAATCAACGGTAGGCTAACATGTCTTCCCATGAGAATCCGATTTTTTTTAACAAATCTGCCTTGGCTCTTACTAAATATTCGAATGAATTATTCAGGCTTGTTAAAGATGAAGGTCTATAACGAATTAAGCACTGCATAGAACATCGAGGGACATGTTGTTGGTAGGTAGGGTTTTTTTTTCATTAGATACACAGAGGGCTAGAAAAATATTGTTCACAAACAAGCACAAAACAAACAGTAGAATGCCTGAGACGGACACGTTAACCGAGGGAGACGGAGGTTAATGAACCCTGTCTTGAATGCGGATGAAAACTGGTCACGAAACGCAGATTTACAAAATAATTGTGTTATAGAAGGAGGAAATCGTTAAGATACAGATGTTAGCGCTGTGTCTTGTCCTCACTGACAAGTACAATAAGCATTATGTGTGTTAATGTTTCCGCTTCTCGTGAATTTACGGTTTGAAGTTGTTTTAATGTTTGGTTTTGGTGAAGTTAATTTAAGACGTGTTCATCAACAAATAAAATGTAAATAATTAACTACAATGGGACACGTGGGTCGATTCACTGAATTTTAAAATGTTGTAAAAGTAGACATCAAGCGAGAAGAGCGTGTAAAGAATGGTTTTACTCCGTATTCCGGGATTGACTGCATTAGTCAACATTGAAACAGGTCAACAGGATTGGCTACACAAGCTATAAAAATAGAATAATGAATGGACACTGAGTCCTCTTTGTCTATACCTTCAGTCCATGTTTCCGCAAATTCATCAGTATTTTGTTAGCCTGCTTGCTTGCGTTGAAGTGTATAACTACTTTATATAGTAGAGAACTTCGATAAAATTAAAAAGGAAGAGTGTAGTCTACACGCTCTGATTTCAGGACATCTTAGCCATCAAAAGATAAACACGTCGCCTATAAATTACCCGCTTTGGCTGGCAGGGCTGGTATCAGTGATGCGGTGAAAGAATTCCTGAGAGGCGAACTCCTCCCTCCGTGCGAACAAACAGGGCAGTCTGGGTCGCAATACACACTCCCAATAAACATCGCAAGATGGTCCAATAGAAGTGTGTATTCAAGGAAAAATAGTTTATTCGGACAGAGAGCAGGCCAGAAGCCACGCGTATCTCTTCCCTTACAGTGAAGGTAAGACAAGCTTACCGTTTGAATTGAACCTTGTGACCAGTTAATGTGGTATTTCTTCACAATTAGATAACTAAAAAGAGATGCAATGTTGTAATACACATGCTTGCTATCAAGCAGGTTGATAACACGTATCGACTTGTAATTTAGATTGAAATTTAAAAAGCTAGTCATTTTTGTTCGAATGAAACTTTACTCCATCCTAAATGTGTAATATCAGAGGGTCGGGCTACTTTGTGGATACTGGAATGTGTGAACACAACCAGCGTTCCGGTGAGAATAACCAAATTACCCATAAATGAGAGAGCGTCTCTGAATTGCAACTTCATATTGTGGTATAACAGTAAATATGTTATGTTGATACAATACTGTAGCCCAGCGCAGCGGGGCGAATTGGTCGATATCCTTTGAAAAATAAGAGTGGCATCTATTCGGGTCTGGTCAGAACACTGGAGGGACTCGACTTCCTGTGGTAAAGAAACAAATTTGAATTTCGCACATAGCGCTGCTGTTCTACCGTGGAAACTGCTTTTCTGAATCGCTTCAACACTGTTAAGCTGAGAAAATGAATGAAAAGAAATCTATCCAATTCTCCCTGGATAAGGGATTCGGTTACACAAATAAATAAGAGAGCGGATATGGAAAACTCCCGCCAACTTATTCAGGTAATGCAAAGTCAAATTTAGCATGGATAGGTATGGGCTACGATAATTCCCGGCGTTAGGCTAGAAAATATGGAAAATTTCTGTATGTCTTAATTCAAATGGATTTTGACGGGCCCTCACTTCAGATTAATTCTGACTGTGCGTCAGTTCCAATCATGAATGAGCGAATGATAAGCAGTTGGGTCCTTACTGTATTCGGGATTTATAATTCAAAACAAAGAGTCAAATCAAATCAAATGACCAGGATCAAAAAGCTAGATACATTACCAAAGCGTCTAAAACAAGAATGTAACTTTTTCAATTATTTTTTTTTTTACAGTGACTGAATTGGCCTGAATCATGCGACCTGTATAGACTATACCAATGTTTATAATTGTGGTACATTAAATTACGCAATGTTCGATGAAAGCATCATTTGTATTCGGACATTTCCACAATAACCACTCATCTATGTTCAGGTGCAAGGCTCACAACTCATGATAAATTGTTATAACATTATGTACATGTTTTTTTCTGTATCTAACTTTTCTGTATCTGTCGTTATTTGTACAGACGTCTCAAGCGCGTATCTGCAGCTAAAAAAATGGTCAATCTTCGCATTTTTCGCCAGACCATGAACAAGTTGAACTCATGGTTGTAGATCCGCTTCATAAATAGGTAAAATGACGTTCCTCAATAGACTGTGTTGTAGAGACATAATTGTGTCTTGTTTAGGTGCGGCTACACTGTAGATTGAGGAACTGTGCAATTCGTTAGAGATTGATTTTGAATGATCATATACAATCTGCATCGCACAAGCTTTTATCATACAATGTTTGTCACAGTTGTGAAATAATATATTTGTAATCTGAGCATTTGAAGTCGATTGTACATAAATATTTTGTGTGGAATAAAATGAATCTTCCTTATTTTGCAGTAAAACTTAAAATTATAAGGATTAGCAAAACTCAGTGAAATTCCCATGGCAAATGCAGAGTTTAGTTTGGATCTAACCTCTCCATTTTCTGAAATGAAAAACATTACTTACATAAAATTAATAGATAATGTTGATAACATAGGGCGCGCAGGCAACTTGATTAAGCTCGCATAGACGATATAGTGAGTGAGTAATGGGTAAGTTTCATTGTGAACATTTAATTTTAACAAACAAATAAGAAAACGATTGTTGATAACGTCTGCTTTAACATCGTCTTCACTGTTTCCCGATTGGTGGGGTAGCCTATTATTCCCCGGATTTAGCTTTTACAGTAAAGCAAGCTTGTGCACCGATTTAAACAATGTAAGCATATTCCTCACCAGAAAATGTTTGCCGGTATCAGAGCAGTTGTCACAGTGTATGAAGTTCCGGCGCGAGAAATCATATTGTCACATCTTCATGGATATTATCCACAATTCAACTCTATACTCTTTTAAATCAGTGTTATGTGATTAAGCATGTATGCGGTTAACTTCTTTAGCTAAAAATCTCAAAATTCTCAAAATCCAGTGGGGAGGATTGAGCTATTTTGGCATCTACTTAGGGCACACTTGTCTGGCACAAGTCCAGACGCACGCGCTCTCCTCTGCCAAAAGACCCAGCCGTAGCGCCTGTGCCCCGCCGGTCCGCTACAGCACCATGTGTCTATCCACAACCCAACACACATTCACCCAACACTCAGCCAATCACATTTTATTTGATGTAGACAAAGGAAGTGGAACCGTTAACAATGAATGTATCATACGATGGATGTAGACGAAATTTAAAAAAAAAAAAGATATAAGGCTCATTTAAGGAGGGAAGACAGTAGCAGCGATGCTTTAGCAACAGAGAGATAAGAGAACACTATATAATAGCACAATATGGCTTCCACACACATTTTATGTTTCTATAAACAATTATCATATGAGAGGCTGCGGAGAGGACCGACGTCCAACAAAACCCCTCACGCCTCAAAATTAGAGATGAGAATTTCCCCAGTCCCCTAATAAACGGCTAAGATAAACTTTAAGAGCAGGTTTACTTTGTCTATTTTGGTAGATCACCGATATTAGTTAAGTTGAATAAGATTGCGACAGCGGCTGGCGCACACAACACCATTGCTTATTGGCAGCTGTTAAGGGAAGCGGGCATAAGGTTTTCAAGCAAGGCCGCCCTGCCAATAGAGGGGTCGAGTTTTCTTGGACGGCTAAATAGATCCGTGTATTGGTGCCCTTGCACCGATAGAAGAGCTGCGCAAATCACTTTGGGTGTATCGCATCAATTGGAAATAAACTTACACGTGCTGGGACTGGCAATGACCTGAGCTGATTACACTCTTCGCATGATACCCAATGGGTTCCTTTGAGTTGACGAGAATTTTGCTTTTGAGACGGGGGGTGGGAGGGCGCACAGGTTTGTGTTTATGTGAATATGGTCTGGGTGCAGATGCTGGTGTCGTTTGGGTGGTGACGTACCACGTGAATTTCGATTCCACACCGAGTTGACAATGGATCACAATTTGCATATGAGCGTGTAAAGACATTTCCAAACGTCCATAATTAATGTAAAAAAATACAAGTAAAGTCATTCATTCAATATATTTGTGTCCATATCAAGTTCTGATTCGATTTTTATTTATTTATTATCTTTTTTTTAAAGATATTTTTTATTTTAAAATTTTATTCCTTGTCAACGACGTCAGACATGTGGAGCACTGAAACAGCACTTGAGAAACAATGGAGAAATTACCAAAGCCACTGACCTATTGTAACATTCTGTAGTCGGTGTATCATTATGAAACACACACACACACACACACACACACACACACACACACACACACACACACACACACACACACACACACACACACTCACACAGATCACAAACAATTGAAAGCTAGGCCTGAAGTTAAATTGACATTCATGGACAGACTTGTTTGATAATGCTCTAATATATTAGTACATCTCATGTATTGTAGATATGACTTCCCCCATAAACCAGATTGTCGCAAGTCATTTCATTTGACAGTGTTTCCTGAGGGAATGTATTTGCAGACTTTCAGGACCCACCTGTGGGGTTTGTTAGAGTAGGGGGTGTTCTCTAAGAGCTAAATCTCGGGGTGTGGTGTCCATTCACCAGGTCACTTATCTGGGCCATGTTTAGCCCTCAGGCAAAGATTGTATTGACTGGAATTGCTGTTATCCATTTGTGCAAGCATACAAACAGACAGGCACACACGTGCATGTGCACACAGGCACACACGTACAAACACACACACACAGGCACAGACAGACACAGAAGTGCCATCTTTCTCTCTCATACACACAAACACACACAGCAAAAATATGCTATATATCTGAGAGGGTAAGAAGGAAATATATGGGGCTCCAAAGTTGACAAAATCCTGAATGGCAAAGATTATATAAGCATTTATTAAAATAGCCATAAAAGTGCCACTAAATTCTATAGGACAATATGCACCCATACAGAAATTCTCGTTTCTTTGCATTGCTTTCATCTTAACGTCATCAAAAAAAAAAACAACAGCCTGGCGGTAAGACATAGTTTAGGTTTCTGACTAGTACCGTAGGCTACAACGTCGTCTAGATTTGTAAGCCTTACACATTTCATGGTTCTTTTTAATATTAAAGCACGTGATTTTTAAAGATCAGTTTTAAATTACATGGCAGACAAAAGAGAGGGGATGGTACAACAGCGCCATTCAGATACAATAATATCTCTCACTGCATAGAAAAGCAGAGAAGGAGAGACAAGAGGGGGAAGTAGAGGCGACAGGGGAGAACGGGAGATGACTTTTCGGCAGTTCAGTGTAAACATACGCGCGGGGAAAGCCTCGCGGGAATTCTCAGCGCCTGGCGGATTCTACTCATCTGTCTCTTCGTCGGGTCCCCTGAAATCTACCCGTGCTTAAAAAAATCTCACCAGAAGGTGCCTGTTCTCCACTACAGCCACTAGACGGCGCCAAACACACACGACCACGGCCTCTGTAAAATTCAACTGAGACTTCCGGCTGCAGAGGGATTTTCTACCATGCCATAAACCCGAGGGAGTTTGTAAAATACGTATAATTGTACAAACAGCCTTGATTTACTGTCAGAAGGTGCAGCATGTTTCTACTCACAGTAAAATAGGTGAGGAGACAGAGCAAGATAAGGGCACTTTCGCTATGCCATGGAAGCTTAACTGCATCAAGTTTAAATTGTAAAGGTTATTTGTTCAACCCAAAATTAACATTTGAAAAACAAATTCTTCAGTCATACATAATAATTATGTAAAATTGAAACAACATGCTCATACATGGCAAAAATTAATCCTATATGAGTCAGTTATGCTTCCAATTACAATTCAACAGAACGAGTTGCATTAAGGGAGAAAATCTTTTGTCAGTACCCTAGACTTCATAACGAAATACATTACCCAAGGTAAAATAAATCATAAAGAGCCACGTCCTTCTCTTTACCTGCACGGATGTGCTTCCCATTTTCATACTCTTTGATGAGGAGTTACAACATTTATTTTTCCGGTGTATGAGAACATGTCTGATAACGTATTTAAAATGTTGAGTTAAAACCATCAATTCCTCTCACCGCATTTTCATTGTCAGGACAGACGCCTCGCTGTTGACATTTATAATCTCAGGTACATCTCGAACCACAAATTCTCCATCCTCCTTTCACGCAATGACATTAAACGATGGCACAAACTCTGCATAATCAATAATCAATTTTAAATGATTTTTGCGGGATTCATTTTTTTTCTGAACTCTCTCATTCACGTTTACCCAACATAAGCTGTTTTGATATGATCCCTCTCTCAATCCTCTTCTGTCTGCAAACAGGTCACATAGAGCTTGGCTAATGCCGAACGGTTTACATTTCATTAAACTGTGAAATTACTTCGAACAACACACTTCCCTGAGCTTCTGCTCATTTACTAGCGCCATGTACATGGTACAATTCTCTTGACTTCCATTTTCATAGTCCAACAGCAAGTGGTCTTTTTATTGTCGTGCTGTCATTAAGTTTGGTAAATAAATTATTTTTGATTAATACTCTTGATTTCATATGATTCCATCATAGTTTTAATGTACAAAATGTAGTGTACGACAGCTTGAACTGTGTATTTACGACTTATAAAAATCCTAAAATCCTAAATTCATATTTGAGTGTGTGTCTTTGGGTGTGCACGTGTGTGTGTTCCAGCACAATATAATTTCCATGCACCACAACAACTTTACAAATTTATTTAATTTCCCTTTTCAAAAATACATTTCTTCATAAGCTTTCACAATTTTATAAAACTATGTTATACCACAATGCATCAGTTGAAAATATCATTTAGAAAAATACACTTCATTATGTACCATAGACAGAAAATAGATCTGTCTTTCCCCGAGAGGTAACAGAGTGTGTACTATGCGCACGTGATTATATCTGCAGTGGCTTCCTGAATTTCAGACTCATTACATTGGACATTCTGAACAGAACATTACGATTATGGTCATATGGTTGTAAAATTAGCCCTCTATTTATTCCTCTTTACACAGCATCACTTTCTGGTTTTGTATAGTCAACAATTAACGTCTGTAATTTGTGCACATTTTTTCCATGGTGAAGCAGGCCTACTGACGTTTTCTGGCTCACCTACCCATAGGGTAGGGTTGAGTCCAAAACATCGCAGTGCATAGTGTCAGCTAAATCTTGCATTTTCGTACAGCCTGTCTAGGTATTAAGAAAAATGTTTAAGGGTTATGCATTTCCTTCTTATCTAAATTATTATTTTGGTTATTGCTCTATGTGAAATTTGAAACAAAGGACTAAATCCTGTACTCACAGATGAGGGCAAAGTACGCTGCGGCAAGACTGGCCAGACTGTCACATTATAAAACGCTGCGGTATGAGCTGTTAAGACCAGTCCCTATGGAAGTTCAAACTCCGCTTCACTGTGGTTACTTTTGATGTGGCCGTGCTCTGTTAACACATGTACTCTAGGTCTGTCTCCTGTTACACACGGTTTGGAGTTCTCATTGAGACCTCCATTTCGCTGCTTGATGTGGACCTCCGACAGCATCTATGGCGCGTTGCTCTGCAGCCAGGCCTCGATCTCTGCCTTGTTGGTCTTCACCCACTCGATATTGTTTCTCACCGTCTCCAGGGCCTGCTTCCTTGGCGTCTCCCCGGCGCCTGCCTCTGGGTACCGCTGGAAAAAGTGCTCCATCTTGGAAACACAAGCCTAGAGTAAGCATTCATCTCAAAGCAGCCATAATCAACATTGTAATACAAGGTGCAATATACAACTACATAAGAAACATGAGTATTCACTATAACTGAGGTGTTTTAATTTCTTTTTCTGTCATATACGTATCTTTTTAACCATCAGTCGCAACCCCACCCCAAACCCCAGACTGGTTGCTAATCAACTGCTCATAGTTTTCTTCCTGGTATAAATCAATAATGAATACATAGCTCACAAAAACTTTTCATAATACACTAAATACATAACTCATAATTAGGCACTGTAGAAAATCCTCATGACAAACTCAACAACTGCCTGGTTGGCATAGAAACCTTCTCCTCTGTTATTACCTTTAATTGAATTACAAATGTCATATCCAGGTGTGAAGTCCAAATGGTTTCTGAGCTAAATAAACCCAAGTGAAATCAAGGAGATTTGAATCCACACAGGCCCAGTAAACCAGGGTAAGGTCAGATGGTTTACAGTTTGGGCGGGCCAGAGAGCAGCCAATCAGTTAAGAGTTGGAGAAGAGTCAATGAATCCGACTGAAGCCAATCAGTTTAGAGTTGGGGAAGAGTCAATGAATCAGACTGAAGCCAATCAAGTCTGATTCTGAAGTCTGACTTACCTGCCACAGCTGAAGCTCTGTGTTGAAGGAGGTGGTGATTGTGGAGACCAGGCGGCCCAGGTTGCGGTCGTTGATGGTGAATCTGAAACAGGCAGCGATAGGTCACTTGGATCAGAAGGGATGGAGACCTGACACTGCAGACAAGGTGGTCCTGGTGACTCTTTGGTACCATGCAGGCATCCTCCAAATTCTTGAGCAACAGGGCAGCGGGGTACCCCACAAACCTTCCTCTCCATATTCCAGGCATTAGGCTGTAGCACAAGACTCAATACTCCATTAAGACTGACTCTTGTCAGCCAAAAGCAGATGGTCTCCCCCTCTAATCTTATCATTGAAAGTATTGTATATTCATTTTAACATAAAAAATTATTACTGTAAGTCCAACTAGGTGTACCCCACACAACACTGTCTGTTTGTCTGTTTTTTTCACTGTTGAGTGTAAATAAAATACAACCTAAAATCCAAACCTTTTTCAGGAGCTATATGTATAATCACTACAAAACTGAGACCCAACCATGTTTCTGTGGGTAGAATCAGTAAAATTATGTAATGGCCTCTAAATCTGTTCTTCCAAATCTCATCCCTAATGTCTGCAAAGAGAATGATATTAAAAATTGCAGTAGTCCTTTGTGAGTGCTGACACCTGCTGGATGAACACAAGTAATGCATCTCTGGGAAAACAACTCATCTTAATTTGTTTTAGAACCAGCCAGTTAATTGAGATTGAAACTATGAGGAAAAAATGGGTTAATTACTGTTTTTTCTGCATATGCATTATGTGACTAATTGGGAAAAAGAAAGCAATATGTTTACACAACATAAAGAAAATGATCAACAAGACAAAAGCATTAATCTTAAAACTGATATGGACTTGATATAATGACTTAAAGATAGCCTTGAAAGTGATGCGCTTCTGGCTATTCCTTTAAATGTATGAGTGATGTCATTTTTTTTTCTAAGTCGAACAGAAAGATGCTATAATTTAACCAGATGGTTAACTCCTGTCTTCCCTTAATCCTCAGAAGGGGGTCCAATTGATGTCCATGGCTGTATAACAGTTATGACTGTCCTCATTTCCTCTTTGAGAGAAACTACAGAATATCCATTGCTTCTTACTGTGCTCCTGGTCATGCTACTTATTGAATATTCATTAGATGTGTCAAACTGAAAAGTTCGGGCTGTGCCATTTCATGAATATAAAGACAGTGTTCGGGTCACATCTAATTTAAGTTGTTATTCATATATCATGGAGTGGTGAACCAATCCTGAATTCCAATTTAAAAAATCTTACAGCATGGATTTAAAGTGGAATTAAACAGTAGTTTGTACATTTTAATTACAACTGAACCGGAACTGCAATCATTTAAATAGATGGAACTCATAATTAAATTGAAATGGAGGAACAGAGCACAACTGTTTCTTTGGTGCTTCAGAAAACATAAGAAAAATAACATTTTATGATCTTACTTACATAAGAAACAATTGTTACTTGATTATAAACACATATATCAAACAACAACATATACTTTCATAAAAAAAACTTTTCCTAAATATAACACCTGCAAAATATCTGTAAAATTAGATGACATCATTTTATTTCATAAGAACTTGTACTGGCATTGGCCTTAATGTTACACAGTGAAGCAAGGATTTAGCTGGCAGAATTTCCATCTCTCATTGCACATTTGCAACCCCTCCTGGTTAGTTGGGGCACTGCAGTCTACCAGCAAAAACTATATGCCAAGTCTCTGTGAACCATACTGACACTTCATGACTGGGAGGAGAGTATATGCAAATTTAGAGAAAGAAAGAATGAGTTTAGAATATTATAGAGTGAATCTGGGGTTGACTCTCACCTGTTGACCAGATACTCCCAGTTCAATGTCATCCAGTCCCAGGCCATGGTTTTGCCCAGACTGTTCAGGGAGACGTATCGGACCAGGGTGAACACATCCTGACTCCTTACCACGCTCTCATCCTTTGCCGCCTCCAGAAGCCTAGCGGTAAAGACAACAACATGGCAGAGATGGAGTGAGCAACCATGACCACACATTTCCTCACCCTTTGTTTCATTTCTTCTCTTTCAACCCCTTCCTGAAGCAGACATTATGTCTGAGCCCAAGTGCTGTTTCTAATTCCACAGAATCTTCAGACAATCGGGAGAGTGGGTGAGGCCCAAGCTGCTCTCCAGCTCGCATAAAAGCCAGATCTGTTCTATCTATATCTATGGCTCTGTTTAACTCCAGCACCACCGATACCTTTCTCAGGACTTGCAAAAAAGCTAACCTGATATTTCAAGTTTGTTTTAGTCTTTTGAAATGAATATACATTATGACAGTCTGATTGTTTATTCCATCTACCCACTTCACATTCCAGATCTTTCCAACCGCATCCCTAGATTCAGATAGACTTTTCAGACAGAATCAGGCCGTGTGGTCATCTTGTGCAGGGTCTTGGTTTGGTTCATTTTTGGTCGATCTTACCGGTGCAGCAGAGGGACGCTCTCCACCGAAGCCAGACCGTAGAGGAGTTTGTCCTTCTCTTGGGCCAGGGTGGCGGTGCGGTAGCGCTCGAACGTGATGTTCCAGCTCTGCTCTGTGCCTGAGTTCTTCATTCCGTAACGGTACACCAACAGGCGCAGGTTTACGCCCACTCTGCAGAGCATCAAAGATCATGATGGGACCGTGGTGGGAATCAGTCTCTGACAAACCGGACTACCTGAACCTCGTATGGAAACTTTGAACACTAAAATACGACCTGTTACAAACTGTTACGAGTTAACTGGCTACAAAACGAATTTGCCTTATGTTATAATGAATCAGGACTGCATTAGTAATTGATTTACTTTGTAAAAACGCCGGTATGTGACCCATAAGGCCGGCCATTTTTTAGATAGCAGCAAAGAATGAAAAAATAATAATTGTCAGGTTACGCAGACAGATATCATGCTTGTGAAATAAATAAGAAAAATAGGTGAGCCTTCACAGATTGAGAAAGATGTTCTTGTGCTACTAACTTTATGTTGTTGTTAATCCAATCGTTGAACAGAAGTGAGGCCTGATTCAGAGCCTCGGGGTCATCCATCTTACAGGCTATTCCCAAAACAGTTTCACGCAGCAGCCTGTTGTTCACAGAGAAAAGGAGTTATACACATTTATAAACTTATAAAATAACATATTTTAATTCTGGTCTTTATTAGAGGCTACAGTAAATTTAGATTTGTATGTATCCAAGTCATTCTGTGATTTGAAAAGTGTATGTAATATAACATTAATATTGCAATAAAATGTATCAAAACGTAAATGTAATATAACATGTACACAAATGTGTCTGTCTTTGCTAGATGCGACAAAACGTTACCTTTTGTCATGTATAATTACAACTTAGGTAATCTAATATTTAAGTCTATTTATTATGATTCAAATTTTTTTATATATGCACAAACACACATTTACATATATAATTTGTAATAAGTCATGTTAACCTTGTTATTTGTCCTCCCGTGTCTTCCCACCCCAGATCCGTAGAAATGTTCTGCACTTTCTCCCGAAAGTATTTCTGGAACACAAAGAGATGTTTGCACCGTCATGTAGCAAAAGGACCTTTATCACTGAACTGAAAGTGTGAAGTGACCTGTCATTGACCTGTTCCATCAAAAGCATCTCCTGCTTAGTTTTGCTTCAGGTGCCATGCTTCTGTCTGACCACAAGGGGGAATGCCTTCACCAGTGGCAGGGAGCCTTGAATCAGCAAGCCAAGCTTTTGGTGTCAGAGAACTTGCTGAATACTATACTTAATATTGTTTAGATCAAGTCACAAATTTGAATTCATCACTTTACTGTATCAGTAATGAGTGGGATTGTTTTTATGGTCACATTACTCCCATTTGTTTTGAGCAAATCACAGTCTATGTCATTTGTTTCGAAAGACAGCCCCATCATATTTCTTGTTAATAAGGTTCTAAACGAGGACATTATCAACTTGATCAAGGATAAAACAATTACCTGGTCAAATAGGTTCTTAGGTATATATATATATAGTAAGTAAATCGTGATGTGGTTTCAAGGCTTCGTTGACATGGCTCAGGCAGTGTGAAAGAGCACTGCTTTCTGGCATGGTGCATTACCTGGAACATGGGGTAGAGGGCGCTGTCGTCCGTCAGCATGCTCCCGACATAGGAGATGGAGGAGGACAGTCGGTCCCACACAATGTACTCTGTCTCCTCGGCCAGGTATTTGGTCAGGTTGAAAGCGTTTCCGTACTCAATGACATTTGCCCTGTTCAGACAATCCAGAGTTAACGCAGCTTCTCAGTTACCGCCAAACTCCATACATAGTGAAGGTCATACAGAAGGTACTGAATAATGTAGTTCACGATCTTCAGCCTGGTCTAATAAACTAAAGACAGGGGAAATAGTAGATTTGATTTTGGACTGCCTAAAATGCATTTGCATTTTGTCCCACTCCTTTATGGAACTGCACCTGTTGTTCTCAAATTTCGGGTCAGGGCCCACCGTCAGGTAGTGAGAGAGCTGGGGTGAGTCAAACCCCACACACATTATACACAGGCACTAACACACACTAACAGCTGTGTGCAGATATTTTGGTGTGTAAAGATCCATATTTGAATATAACATAGAATATGTATTAGTACAGAGGTGGACAGCAGAAAATGTATTAGATGCTAAGAGTTTTTAACTTAAAGTGTTTGAGAAACCTTTGTTTACAATGACTGGGAGGGCCCTTTGATATTGAAGACTTTTGACATCACACCACAATGCTGGACATCCTAAAGTGATACAGTTGGTGGCAATGGTCAACTAAGTTTCTGGTAAGTTAAATCATTGTTAAAAAAAAGCATTTTAAATGTAATACGCGTTCGGCTTACCGTGCTAGAGCGAACGCATCGTCAATGTAGCCACATCGATCTGCGGTGTTGTAGTCCTGTAGAACAAATTCACTGAGTCAGGTCACTGCTGCTGCTAATGCTACTTATGATTATGATGATGGAGATGAAGGGACAATTACAGTGCTCTATGGTGATGATGCTAATGCTACTAATGCTAGTGCATGATAGAGTGGCTGTCGATATATTAAGGTTGTACCCTTCATTAAGGAATTTTTCCTTAAATAGACTTAGAAAATAGCCCACTCTAAAAACTGCCAAGTCATAATAAAGGTGTCAAGGTGTAATAACAAATTAATACAAAAATAATTCATAGTAACAGTAAACAATAATAACAATACCGTATGGCCGGTGAGTAGCTGCTGGCTAATTCTACTCCACATGGCGTCTTCATGATTGACCCGGTAGAAGCCCATATTGTCTCTGTTCACTCTCAGAAGACCGTCGGTATTCTCTGCATAGCCTGGCACTATTTTCTCTGCACAGGATACAAACAAGCCAATTTACACCTCCCAAAATGCCATGCAAGCAGCTGTGAAATCCACTGGTGTCACCTACTAAGCATTATGTGATGCAATGCACACAGCTGTGTGATCTCTACCATTTTGCAGTGCATTTTTTTGTCACAAGAATGACTGGTGTCCTATGGATTTTAGAGGAGAAAAACAGTATGTTTACCACTTTCAGTCCTGTTAAATATAACAGTGTTATTTTTCTTGCTGCCCAAAGAATACCATTGTACAGGGATGGTCCATGTGTACCTGAAAGAAAAAGTATTTTTTCTCCTTAAATTCATTCATCATCTCCCAATAAATCACCAAGAATGGTGTAATTTATTCCACAAAAGAATAACCCTGTGATGTAGCATATAGGTTACCACTAACATGTTACTGTTTTGTAAGGTAAAGTTTGAGAATGGAGTCCAAAAATGGCCTCAGTCTTTGTAAACATGTTACTTTCATTTAGTAGCAATTAACCTCTATTTACATTAACTAATGTCAAAACTGGCTATATACACAATATTGACGTATATTTAAACCAGCGCTAATTACTATCTCATTAGAACATTCTTTTTTACATGCTGGCTTGAATCCTGCTCTCTCTCTCTCTCTCTCTCTCTCTCTCTCTCTCTCTCTCTCTCTCTCTCTCTCTCTCTCTCTCTCGTGCTTACTGGAATGGAGAGGGGGGCTGGGCGGGGTCAGCTTTGGGGTCCAACAGGAACCTCTTCTGTGTGAGTTTCGCATTTTGACCCGCAATGGTCAAACTCAAAACAGGGTAGCCCATCTGTTTGGTCCAGGTGTCCATGATATTTTCCACCGGCAAGTTGCTAACCTAAAAACAATTACATTATTACCATCACCAACTTGCCAAAACAGTGCACAACATCACTGTCCTTCAGTAACTAGAAATGCATATAAATCTACTGATAAAGTTTTCCTGTTAGCTGTCATGCCCTGTTATTGAAGGTGTACTAAATATAATTGCATTCTGACAGCCATTTTACTTCCCTCTTTTTCAGGGAAGAAGAAAAATATATACATATATAACGTAAACAATCAAAAAGTGTTCAACAGAAATTTGCACAGCCAAGCAGTAAAAATGCAAAACAAAAACCAGCAGCTCTCCAGCCTGGCAGGCCATGCTTTTTATATAAGGCCTAACAAAGGCAGTGACTCAAACCTGGGCTGACTATAGATCCCACTCAGCTGTGCCTACCTGTTGTCTCTACAGTACATGCTAAGGGAGGGTACAGGAAATGACAGCAGCCAAATATCCTCCACCTCCCCCAGGGTCATAACATAGTATATATAACATATAATAGGATTATATATAATAGTATATTAGTATTATATGCTTTCATTTACTGAAAATGTATATGCTAATACCATTCATCTACTGGATACGTACATAAAAAGTTGCATATATAACATACCTCTTCTAAAGACCTCCAGAAGTCTGCAGTTTTGGCGTTCATAAAGGGGAATGTTTTCAAATATCTCTGGGAGAGAGTAGAAAAAAATTCGGGTTAACTCTGTAATTCTGCTTGCTTCCTTCATTCTTCAATGACAACATTCATGTCAAAGAAATTACATCATGCATTTTCATTTTAAAATTTTTTTTTTCTTGCTATTTTTAAATGGCAGACTACATTTTCATCGATACACAAATGAGTATTTAGGAATTATCGTAGGTCATCAGGATCTTATTTACACATTTACTCACTGGCTAACACACAATAGCTACCATTCACTGTATCGACTAGCATAACAGTTAGCTGGTAAGTGATGAGTTTATAGCAAGATTGGTAAGTTGGATAGAATCCAATCAGTTTCTCAAAACACAATTAAAAGTTAACCAAATTATAGCTAACTGTTATTGTTTAATACACCTCATGGCATCACTATCCAATAGAAACAGTGAAATGTAACTAAATGGAACTGAACATGTTTTTAGGTCACTGCAAAGACTTATGGAATGTCAATCCAGTGGAAGGCTTTCAAATATGGCTAAAATAAGACACTTGTCCTCCGACACAGCTCCAATGTGACAGAGCCAGTGTGTTATTATGCACCACTAAGGCCAAGTCTAAAGCTTATTTAATGGATAACATAATGAACATCCGTTTCCATAGTTTCAGCTATAATGGACTGGCAAGGCAAAGCATGGCAATGAGAGGCCTCTTACCCGACAACCATCCCTAAAGTTGTCTCGCCCCATATAGTCTTCCAGCATCCGCAAAATCGATGCCCCCTGCAGACAGGAGATCATTAGCACAGTTCTATATTTAACTCAAAACACAGAAAAGACTCTGAAACAGGTGTGGTACAATCATGTAAGTACTTTAGGCTGAACTTACAAAATACTCAGTAGTATTTCACAGACTTGCCGGCATTAACAGTTAGAGGAGTTAAGGTGTTGGTGACGTTGTATTGATGGCTGTAAAGACAGCAGACACTGAATGGTGGAGTACCTTGCTGTAGGATATGCCGTCAAACACCGACGTGATCTCGGCGGGAGTGGACACATCCACAATGATTGGGTGGGAGGAGAGGAGGGCGTCGTCCACCATCACCGGAAGGACATCGTCGATGATCATGATGTCACGCTGGGCGGGGCCAAAGCACATTACCCAAAGGTTAGCAAAAAGGGGCGGAGCCAGCTAAGGCCAAGGTGCTCATGGGATTGGCAGGGGGAGAAGTGGGTGTGTGTGGGCACTTTACACAGAAAAATGCAAAGCCTCACCATATTCCAGTCAGGCTCCGCTACCTCCACACCCACATACTCAAAGAAACTAGCGAAACCCTCATTCAGCCACAGGTCGTCCCACCAGTCCATGGTGACGATGTTTCCGAACCACTGCGAAGAGACAAGACACTGCAGGGTTAACTCACATCACATACTGTGGACCCAATTTACACAGCTAAATAACCTCAGCGACATAAACACAAAGGAGACAGCCTGTAGTCCAGTGGATAAGGTACATAACTGGGACCCCTGAGGTTGGTGGCTCAAGCCCCAGCCTGACCACAGCAAGAACACCAGTGCTGTTGGGCCCCTGAGCAAGGCCCCCACATTGCTCCCAGGGGGGTTTGGCCCTTGCTTAGCATAATTAACTGTTCGTTGCTTTTGATAAAAGTGTCAGTTAAATGTCAATAATGCAATGGGTTAACTTATTTCACATACTATTGATATCATCTACATAAATAGACCATTGACAGGACCTGAGAGGTAGTCTACATAACCAGTGACCCAAGTCAAATTGTTATCCCTAAGGTGCAGTTTCCTAAAGTATGGTCTGAATGTCACCTAATATATGTTGTGCATATCAAGCCTACCTTTAGGTGCACACTGACGTACTGTGGCACCTGCCTGCACAAATCAGCCCTAATTAAAGAGAGAAGCTCTCCTGCATACCCAACTGCCCCTTCTGCAAGACAGTCTGTCACTAGACATGTTGTCAGCCAGGCATGAATGACAAAGTGCTGGTAAATTAGACTAGAGCCGCAGTAGTCCTCTGCATTTAACACACACTACACTGTAGTCTTCAAAAAGCAAAAATATGCTAAAAGAGCATGTTTGTTATGAACGTCAGTGGTCGTCTAAGCTTGCCCCGGTGTGTGTGAATAAGTGTGTTTTTGTGTGTGCCTGTTTGTGCCTGTGTGTGCATATATATGCATGTGTGCGTTTCTCTTTCGGTATAGTTGTCTCTCTTTAAGTGTGTGTGCTTGAATTCACAAACACTATAAATTCACATTCGCATAATAGCCGAGTGAAAGAGTATTCCAGGTTCATATTATTTTGCTCTAGAGAGTGGGACTTGGTGTTTGTACACAAACCTGATAATAAGAGCTCTGGTCATATGATACAGGCTCTAGTCAGGACCAGCACAGCAGTGAGTGGGAGCAGATAGCAATTACAGCCTGCCAAGCGTACACACATTCGACATAAACAAATATTTTAAAACATTACTTATGCTTCAGGTCAATACACCTTGTCACCACAAAAAAACAGATGTTTTCACAAGGACTCTTGGCAACTTGACCAAAAACACCCCTGCAATGCCCTGCACACTCAGATCACCATCCTGCTGTCTGAAATTATTAACATGTTTATGCTATTATAAATACTATATACAGTTTACTATGGAGTAAATACATGTTCCACAGAACTCAATCAACTATAACAAAACATAAGGGGGAACTTTGTCTGAGAAACAATACAGTTTAATAGAGTGTTGGCAACTGCCAAAATATACTCGAAAGAAGGTGTACCTTAGGCTTCCATGTTACTAGAAATGTATTAAATGTAAGTTATAATGACGTTGTAGCTTAATTCTATAGATGTTATTTTGTGTTGCTAATGTAACCTATAGCTTTCCATACGGAGACCAGAGAGTGTACTGTTTAATATAGTGGCTTGCTCCAATACCTGTTATACAAGGGAAGTTCGTAAACAATAGATGTGGGTTGCATTTTTGTGTATGGTTTTCCTTAGGAAGATGTCAGTTTTGCTGTCTGATTTTATTTGCTCTGATCTTGTTCTGCTGTTTTCGTTTGTTTTGGTTTTTTCGTTCCCTATCCATGTGCCTTTATTTTCATTCTCCTTTTGTGTTAGCCCCGCCTTCCCTGTTACCTGTTCAGTTGATTGCTCATTTGTTTCACCTGCCCTGTTGTTCACCTGTGTCTCGTTTGCTCGTTAGTCTTGTGCATTTAAACCGGTTGTTGTTTGTTCTCTTGTTCTTTGCGAGTTCGTCTCAGTGTTTTTGTACCTGTTGTGCTGCAAGCCTTTCTGTTCCTGCCTGTCTGTGAGTTATTACCTGTGTCTGTTTTTTGGTTTTTGATATCCTGCGCTTTTTTTTTTTTTTTTCCTGTTGCCAAGTCTGCCTGTTGACGAATTTATTTGCCCATTTTTGACTCTGCCTTTTGAATTCTGATTTTGTACTGTTGCCGTGAGTTCCTGGTTTTGACCCCTGCCTGGCTTTGACCTTGATTTCTGTTTTGTGTTTTTGGCTGCCTCAAACTTCAGTTTGTTATTATTTCTGTGTCTGCGCTTGAGTCCTGGCCGTGAGTTCTGACAGGAAGATGCAATGCTGTCATTTTAGTCATTTAGTGCAATAATGGTTTAAGATGGTCACAAATACTGCACTGAAAATAGTTTCCTTTAGGCATTTCAGGCATCAAATACACCAGGTTTTCAATATAAACATTGAATTAATATAATGAATTTTTACATCAAAAGTAAACCATTAATATAATGTTTTTGTATTACTTATTAGACGGCAGTTTTCAGAATCTTTCTCAGGCACTGCATACTTATTCACTAACATGGCTGATTACGATTAAAGTTG
Organism: Albula goreensis; assembly: GCA_022829145.1. Taxonomy (NCBI): domain Eukaryota; kingdom Metazoa; phylum Chordata; class Actinopteri; order Albuliformes; family Albulidae; genus Albula; species Albula goreensis. The sequence continues at coordinate 6,038,803 of CM040758.1, forward strand.
CATTCCCACTCTGATTACAGTGCAGGAAAAGAATGAAATATGTTTATAAAATGTTTTTTTTTCTCTCTGCTTGTGTTTTCATTTCGGGGGGAGTGGGGAAAAGGGTTCATTAACTGAGCTGAGCACAATAGCTCTTTCTGAAAATGAGGTTCTGACATCCTTGAAGAGCTCCCGAAGCAGCCATGTGGCTTTGCTTATGTCAAATGAGCCGTGAAGTTAAGTCGTAGACCATGAATGTTCACCTATTCTGAGGTCAATGACTCAAACAGAGTCAAACGGTTCTACAACGGACTGCCTCTTGACAACAGGACATTGCCCTGAGATTTCAATCTATATTTTAATCTCTAAAACCTTTTATCTGATGGAGACAGACTGTAGAAAATAATCAATTTTGCTGTAGAAAATAATCAATTTTAGTCAAATATCTTTAAAAGAAAAAAAACATTGAGTACAGAAGAATTTGCTCCAAATATAGATACAGTAAGTTTTTCTTGTTTTACACACCTGTTTTTGACCTGAAAGCTGAAACGAGAAGACAGTAAATTTCATTAAAATATATAATTCTTTTTGAATGAGTTGCCAGGAGCTAGGAACTCTTTACCAGTTTCACTCAGCTCCTCTTTAATCCGATACAGCTGTGCTGATTTTATATTTCAGCATATTAAACTTGTCAACTGAGCAACGTAATCCTCCGTTATGATGTTTTTTTCCTCCCCTCAGATTTCTCAATTGGAAATTTTGAGTGAGATTTTATGAATGCAGTTCCTGGAAACAGTTATTTAATAAGATTTCTAGAACACTGATATAACATTACAAGTAATGACTGTTATGTTTTTGAATTTCAGGAATTCTGGGATACCGTCCAAGCCTACCTTTATTTCTGAAACATCTGCATAATGGAACCCTCCTTGCAAACTGCAAGCTCCTCCATTTTACACATCTGTGCAACAGAGCCTACCTGGCCTAAACTCAGATCATTCCGCTTTATTGTTGATACACAGCCAGCAGAAATATAAAAGGAAATGGTTGTGGACTTCATTTCCCTATCTGTGGTTCCTCCAAGCTTCACATTAAGACTAGAGCTTGTAGTATGAGCAGGCTTTAGCTTCAAGTTGATTTCCAGTCCGGATTTTCCACTTCATCATGGAGAAAGTTGTGCACTTCGACCAGGCCAAAGATTACATCAGACCTTTTATAAACATCGAGGGTGTTAATTGGCCTCTCTACCTTTCCCTGCCTCCCTCTTATCTTCTCCTTCTCAGACTTTTATCTGCTATTTTGTCCCTCTTCCCTTCTATCAGATTCAATCCCTCTCTTACTCTCACTTCTTTCCTCCCCTCACGTTTCTCATTCTGTCCGTCTCTTTTTCTGCCTATATTTTGGATTTCCTCTCTTTACCTCTGTCTCTGTCCTTGTTTCCCCCTCCTTCCCTTCTCTCCCCCTCTTAAGAGATGTATATTGTGACATGGATAAGGTAAGATTTAAAATTAGTGTAAAATTAGGTGTGTAATTAGTCTAACAAAGGAAGGGGTAGTTTACATTAAAAAATGTTCTCTCTCTCTTTCAGTTCAAGCTGAACAGCTTTTGGCTCTGAGTAGTCCATAAAAGTAAATCAGCATGCAGTGAGATCGACTCTTCTCATCTCAGTGCCTTATCTCTAGCCTGCCCTGTTACAGCAAACATCATAAAATATTTTATGGAGTGACAGGAAAGTTGTAATGATTGCAGGGCTGTCTGACTGTTGTCGCTGTTGAAAGGAATACAACTTTTGGCTTGTTCTCTAAACTACCTGTAGGGCGCGCTTTTGTGATGTGAAATTGGAATAAGGAAGATGCTCAGCAATTACAGGATTCTGAATCAAGGAACTCATTCCTTGTGTTCATTATCAGATTTTACTGACAATCACAACTGGGGCCAGGGTAGGGTGAGGGTGAGGGTTAGGGTTAGTGTTAGTGTCATGATTGCAGGTGTTATCTTTGTTTTTATTGTTTGTTTCATGCTTTTTCGTTTGTACTATCGTCAGGAAGGTAATGACGTTCTTCTGGCCAATCGGCTACCTTGTTTGGTTATCGGCTGACTGCTAGGTGTGGCCGATTAGTAATTGGTTTCAGGTGTGTGAGGTCTTTATATTACCCAGGGCTTCAGCATTTCTTTGCGTTAGTGTCGTCTATACACTTCGCCGGTTTTGGCAGAGAGTTTGTCCACTGGTTTTCGGCTTAGTACCCTTGGATGTATGTATAAATGTAGGAATCTTTACGAAGTTCTTTATTTTCTTTTTCTTGCGGGGTTGATCCATTTTACCCGCCGAAGAACTTTGCTGTTTAAGTATCTGCGTGGAATTTCGCAGTTTGCTCTTTCTTTATTAAGAACTGTTAGTTATTTCACTCCTGAAGTCTTAGTTTCTTTTTATTTATCTTAGAGTTGGGATTCTCCCACAGGAGTGTATTTTTTTTTTTTTTTTTTTTTTTGTTTTAGGGATTTGTTCCCTCTAAGCTGTCTCCTTCGAGACCTTAGTGGTTGAGGAATTAGTTCCTTAGCTTTTCGTCTATTTCGAGTATTGTGCACACTAAGGAGTCCCATAATCATCATCATCAGTCCTTACAGTTAGGGGCCAGATTTATCAAAGCCTTGAGCACATGCATTTAGCTTTAGTATCTTCATACAAGTATTTTCAATGACATAATTTGTGACTGGAGCAAATGAACTACCTCAACCAATCACATGCTCTCCTAGTGTTTCTGCACCAGCAGACTAGTTTTGCACATACTGAATGCTTTAGTAAATCCCTAATGGTTTGCTAAGGGGAAACTTCCAAAAATGTATTGCACATGTATTTCAATATCAACAAGGCAAATTAGGTGAGAATAATGTCGGTACAAAAGGACCACAAGTTGGGAGCATTCTCTCTGTTCGTTTCATGGGAGCACCATCCTGCTGTAACCAGCCCAAACCTGTTCAACACATGTCCCTTCTCCCTAGCTACTCTTCAGGTAACCCATGTGCCCCAGTCACAGATAACAGGTAGACCACACCCATAGAATTGTCACTCTGGTAACCATTAGCTATGAGATCCATCTACCCTTCCTGCACTTTGACCTTGAGGACAGAGACATGGGTTTTTAGAAAACTAGAGTGCTCTTCACTATATCAGTAGCAAAGCTTTTTGATTAAAAAAGACTTTAAGTGCTAATGGGCTAATGGTAGCATAACCTGATAACAGTGCGTTAACCTGAAACTGCAGATCCACACACATCATGCTACCTTTTAGCTTCCCGCTTATGACTTGAAGCAGTGACTCCCCATGCCAACAGGTGGCTAAACTAGCATGTGGGACTTATTATTGTCTTTAATTCCACCGAACATCATCTAACAGATAGGTGCACGTTGAAGTTCGCCTGGCATGTTCCACTCATCCAGTGTCCCACTGTTTATGACTCCCACAGGTGAGTCTCAAATCTTTTCCAGTCTGACACGAAATGGCTGCATACAGTTGCCGGTTGCCATAAGGTTGCACTGGCTTTGATTGCTATGGTGGGAAAAATGGTGGGCAGGTGGTCCTCACCTGATGCACCAGCTCGTGGGAGATGACGCTGGCCACCCTCTGCTTGTTGTAGGATGATGACTCGTTCTCGTCGTACAGGAGGTTATTTTCCCTGTAGGTGATCAAACCCCAGTTCTCCATGGCTCCGGTCCCAAAATCTGGGATAGCAATCTTGTCTGAGAGAGAAAAAAAGACAACACAGCATGTGATTAACATCTGCAAAGCACACCCCCCCGCGCCCCCTCCACCCACCCCTCCCCACCCCCTCCACCACCGGCCCTTGACTGTGTCCAAACTCCCTTCATGGTAGTTTACGGAGTGTTATGTTTCTTGTACAAAGTGGACAGACTCTGGAGGGACCTCACTCAAAATTAGCTCTGTATTTCAGATGAAATCAGCTTTTTGAAGTGCACACAAACTGAGACCAACAGTACGCTAAGGAATAAGCAGGGAAATAGGTCCAACAGATGAAAATATCAAGCTAAGAGTACAGATCTAACATGTAATGAGTACATGTGAAAACAGGCTAAACAGTGATTAAGAAGATCAAGTGTGCTGACAAAACATATCTGTGGTTTACACCACAATTATATCAACCTGAGGCATGCTGTACTCAGTGGGTGCAGCTCCGTATTGACTCCAGTAAGTTTCATTTTCTCAATTCATGTGACCACACAATCATGGAGTGTTAGCATAGCAATGCGCAGACATGGCTACATTCTACAGCTTGTGTAGGCAGCAAAAAAACCTAACTTTGGTAGGTTGCTAGCTAGCATTGTGCAGCACTGTTGGAATTAACTTCAGGGACAGAGTTTGTCAGCTGGGTAGTAGAAAATGAATCTACAGAATTTATAATTATATATCTTCTAATAGTTGGACAATGCTAAAACAGACTAGCACTTTAATAGTGTGAACATGCAGGTTATATTTAATTACGTTTAAAATGTGTGTATCGTGTTCAGTATATCCACCTTCAAACGTTCCCGTGTTTTTTTTTACATTTTAAATGACAAAATAGGGGTGGGGGGGGTTTACAATGACCCATGAGGAGAAGAGAGCATTACCTAGCTTAGGAAGGGAGTAAGTCATGTTGAAATAATTTTCAAAGTGGTCAAAGATTATCTTGGTGACGGTTGCCGCATACTCTGCAGTGTGGATCTGCAGAGGCTGGGCGTAGATCCTCAGCTACAGGAAGAGAAACAGGTGCAAAGTGACATGGCAAACCACCACTGGGACGCACTACCAGTAAACTCTTACATCATGGATTTCTTGATTCCTGTAATATATTTCATAAAAATGAATTCAAAGGATTCATTGGCACATTTCATAAAAAAAGACATATTTCCAAAACAGACATAGAAAATACAACAAAAATAAAGAACAAAAAGGAAATAAGTGTTGCCATGAAACGTATAGATAATTCATTGACATGACAATACTTTTTCTCACATTGTCCCTAGTAGTCCATCTTTGTTTTATGTTAAAATTTTTTATAAAATACTAATTTTACTGCATGATTTTTTTTTTTTTTTACTTCTGGGAAGTAGTGTAATGGTAACGCTATCCTTATCTCACTGATTGTGCTAGAAGGAATGTAATTTTACACAATACAGATGACTGCAATTTACTGGTTTCAACATTCAATAACCCCCACACACGATGTTGTGGTGAAGTCATGCTTTGTGTATTTAATGTAATACTTTTTGTGAAAATCCCTTCTGGCCCTGACTTTCTGCTGCTGTTGTTTACGGATGCTTATTCATTTCAACCTTGAAATCGTTTACTGTGGTGGGAATTGAGTCCATTTTCCACCAGTAAATGTTTTCTAAGGTTCACTTTTGAGAATGCCTGTAGCAGCTCAATTTTGTGTTGTAAAACTCTCTTTTCAGTGTGTATCACTGAGTACTGTTGCATAATATTACGCAATTTAAAACTGTTTATGTATTATTCATGAGCTGTGTGACTGCTTCTCACAAACTGAATATTCAGTTTTCAGACATATATTGTTTTAGCCTGGGGAGAATATTTGTAATGTAATGTAGAATAAAATTATATTGGTGAAAAACACATTAATCCTTGGGGAATCCAGAAATATTTACCAGTTTGTGACCTTTTGGGGCAAGACATATTTGCTCTTTGACCCATTTGTGTGCCTAATGAATATGAATATCTCTGTGCCTCATGTCTTCAGTGTTCAAAAGTACCTCCTCCAAGTCATGCAAGTAAATGCTTTTCCTCCATTTTCTAACTTCATTTCAAAACCTACAAGTCTGTCATCAGTTTCATGTGATAACAAAATTCCCCCCACAAGAGTGTTAGTCAATAAAGTATGTTTCAAAATAAAAGACTGGAAAACTAGAGTGAAAAGAGCCATACAAATGTTCAAAAATAAAATATATTAATATTTAAATATGAAAAATTATAATCATGAACATTCTAACAAGAATAAATGTTTGATACTCATGTATCAATATAAAAGCATATATATGCTTATATATACATATATATTAGGTTTTAATACAGACCTATTATTATTATTATTATAATTATTATTATTATTATTATACAGTAGCTGCAACTTTGTCGCTGAGTCAGTGTGATCCAGATGTTAAACTTGGTATGGAAAATAACAACTTACTAATAGCCAATTGCAACACAATAAAAGTCAGTACAATAACATATGTTGGCTGTTTTAACTGGTTTATTTTAGTGGAAGTGGTTCTGGAAGGAGCCCAAGAGCTGGAGAAATAGATTGTCCTGAAAAAGTATTCCTCACATCACAGCGCTGCTCATTTAATTCATTTTTTATTTAGATTGTTTTAGTTTGCCAACTGGCCTCCCTTCCACCGACCGAGGCACAGAGCCAAAGTACACTGTCGTCTTGGCTTTTGTGCGATACTCTGCTTCTTACTCTAAAAATACAGAAAGATACAACACTATGCTCTGTTATTTTTGCTATTACTCCTGGTAAAGATGAACAAACAGAGGTGTGTAAACTTCATTGCACCATTTGTCTCTTTTTACAGTGAACACAAGAATGATTTACAGTCAAAATAATAAAGAAAAAATGCTTACAGGAATTCCACGTGACGATGTCCGCTCCACAAAGTTAAACTGATGCACAGCGAAACACACCAAGTAGGTACTCATCGGGACCGACAACTGGAATGAAGTTCGATTCTTTCCGTCAGGCAGTTGTTCTGATTTCTGTGGGGAAAATGGGTTGGGGTTAGAAAAGGCATCATTCAGCTTTGGCCTTTGTTTTGTTTTCAGCAGGCCAAGGTCTGAACAGAGCAGTAGGAGGATTTATAGCGTTGGGCCTTAGCATCTTTCATTAGCAATCCTCATTCCTCCCTTAGTTTAGCTTTGCTCCCATCACAGCTAACGAAACGGATCTCTCAATATCAGACCAAGAAATACAAAGGGAGTATACATTTGGATGATCGCAATTTCCACCAAGTTCAGCGATACACCTTGTTCTTTTGTCTTCATCCATTCCAAAGTTTTTGATTTTAAACCTGGCCAAGCATTAAAAAAGGAACATAAAATCTGAGAAATCAGCCTACTTATAGCAATTAAGTTAATGATCTTGACATTTTGCAAGTTAATGCTTTACCTCTACTGGCATATTAGAGAGGGCGCCGTATGAGTTGCTGTGTGTGATAGAGACTTTGTAGGTCGCCTTCTTGTTGGGTTCATCGAAACAGGGGAAGGATTTCCGTGCATCTGTGGGTTCATGGTCAGTGGCCGCAATTTTTCTGAAAATTGAACACAGATTGAGGAATGCAAGTTACCACGTTTAGTTCATAGGGAACATGCTTAAGCTACAATATCGTTAAGGTACTTTGAAACCGCCTGACTTCTATGCTGTAGAAAATTTCACTTTGACTGGATCTATATTTTATAAAAGTAAAAATAACAAAGCCTTTTATTCTCAATGCGATTGCATTATTTATTATGTGCATTTTTGCTGAAACAGCTGACTTTTGCAAGAAATGTGTATTAAGCATAATGTTTGGAAAGTTGTATTTTCCTACGTTGCTCTGTCATGAATCATAGTTTGCGCGAGATCAAGCATCTGGAGTCAAGGGCATCAGTCATCTAACCGTCTTATACGCATAAACATGAAGGCATATCCAAAAATTCATCCATTATTTTTCAAAAACTTGAGGATTGGAGGATTGGCGATTCACTTTATTTAGCAAAATTTCAGTCTTGATAGCGTTAAACCCAATACCCCCAAATTTCTACCCAATAAAAGTCCAGAGTAAAGGCAAGATAAGGTAACTGGATGAAAGGCTTATAGCAAAGAAGCTCTTAAGACTAGCATGAAAGATTGACTATTGCTGATCCAAATAGCCTTTACTTTAACACCCTGTCTTTGAGCTTGCATGCTTAATTAAATTTGGTAAATGTCATAACTGTCGGCATGTGCCCCAGGTATAGACAGAGGGATAGCACGCTTTCCCAACAAAGAGATTACAGTACAGGTGGGAGTTACTGAGGTAGTCCGATTCTATTGTAAATGTATTTTATTCGCATATCTGTAGTTTAGTTAAGTTTATTGAGTTAGATAAGTCGCTAACGTTTATATTATAGGCCTGTTGCGATATATGTTTGTTACATATTCACCTTATTTACAGCTGATTCCAAAGTCTACCCATCTAGACGTGTTAAAAACACTCAGACGGCTTATTACCTTCAATGAATGTTCAATTCAATGGCATTGAAAATAGCGAAAGATAAGATCCACATTTCATCATAATTTCAGGTACTGAGGTCAATGTACATCAACAAAAGTAGATTCAGTCTAAAACATGTTCGTTCTTTGAGCAATACGTTTCAAGTCATTTGTGTTTGTTTTTCTTGCACGCCAGCAGTGTGGTGGTTACTGATAAATATGAGACATATGGAAAAATAGAGAAATATGTTGTGTGGGAGACGTCAGGTTTTTAACACCGACAAGCCTCACTCTAAGTAAAGGACAATGCTCAAACTGAATCTTGGCCAAAGTTTAGCTCACCATGGCTAAGTTATGCTGAAGTTTTTGGGCACAGAGTAGGTTGCTGAATTTTTTTCATTTGCGTTTGTCAGGAAGGCTCAGCTATTTGACAAATCAGCTATTTGGATTCTGGAAAAGGAAGGGCATTATTGGTTAATGCAGTACTGCATATGACCATACGCATAGCTTGAATGTCTGCGTTTAAAATCAGGAGCATCTCTTAATCTACTTGCTTCATTCTCCTGACATTCAGTTGGCAGGAGGTGAAGTGAAAGCGACTACTTCCCCTACACTTTTATGATCTATATTAATGTTGCTTCTTAAAAAAAAAAAAATGAAAAAGGTCTTTTGAGGCATTTGGACAAAGAACCAAAGCTATTTAACAGATTTCCCTGGCCTCCCAGAACAAAACTCCCCACCCTACGCCCCTTCACAGGTCACAAGCCTATTTTAGGCCTTCTACAAATCTATCCAAAGCTATTTCAAAGCAACAGGGAAAATCTGGAATAAACATTTCAAGTGAAAGGATTCGTCACTGTGGAAGCATATAAACTATTGAGAGAATGTCTGTGTCAGTATTCAAGTGAGTTCATGTGCGCATCTGAGCCTTACGTGTGGGTGTGTGTGTCCACAAATGTGAGTAAAAGTATGTATTCACATGTACTTATTTGTGAATGTGTGTCCCTGTGTGGGTGTGTCTGCATGATTATGAGTCTAAACCCATGCGTGTGAGTTGTCCACCTCTACTGGGTGACAAACATGCAGTGGTGCACCATGGGAAGGTTCTTGCTGAGGCAAAAATGTTTGGGGAACAGAACAAAGTGGCCTTGGACATAGGCGATGGTTGAAATGAGGAAGTTACGTTGGAGAAGTCATCGGCTTGCACGAACCAATCAGAAATGGTATTCACTCCACAGTCCATGAAGTCATTGGTTCAAATCATTCAGGCATTCATATTGTATAGTAGCCCCTCCCATTTTTGGTTCAATGACACCTCATTCCCCTGTCACCACACGAGAGGCAACTGTCACTAAGCCAGTGGCTATGGCTGGCTAGAGGTTGCGTGGACAAGTATTGGTCTTAACATGGTCTTCTGCTGTCTGCCCCATATCCCCTTAATCAGTTCTCTGCCAGTCCATGCTAGTCATCTGTGACAAGCACTGTAGCATTCAATGATGTCTGGACTTACTTCAGAAATAATACATACTCTCTCTAACCACTGTCAGCATGCATCTAGTGGGAGCTTAAGGTTCATTTTAAGTTCTCTGTGAAATTACCATAATTATCTGAAAATTGCACACAGGGTAAAATGTTTGGTCAGACCAAGTACACAACAAGCAAGGCTGTTTGATGAGAGGAGGATAACGACAACCAAAAGTATTCATAGGACAGCTGGTTGGGCTCTGTGCTTGTGGGATACAGAATATTTGTTCAGTGCCCTGTTTTATGAAGTTTTATGTATATTTTGTGCTTTTTAAATTTATGGAAATAGCTGCAATTTATTTGCATTGCTTTTAATTTGCACTAACTGGGCTTGAAGCTGTCTGTCTGTTCTATTTTTATGAGGTTGGTTTACATATTATCACGTAGAGTATGTTGTTTTTTTCCACAGTGCACTGGAACAGCTGCAGATGACAACTGAGAATAAATACGATTGCAATGTATTGCATAGCGTTTAAAGGTAGAATGACCCAATAGATGGATTTAAATCTATTTGAAAGCCTCTTTTGGCAGATTAGAGAAGTGTTCACTTTTTGCAAATGTACAAATTCCAAACCCAGACATTGTAGGAGACAAACCTAGCACATTAGCTGTTTGTGTATGTTAGCCTTTAGCACAGGTGTGCTACTTACTTTAGGACGCCCTTCTCCATGTACGTGGTCCTGTAAAATCCCACCAGGGATCCGGTGAGCAAGCCCTGGAAGTCCAATGTCAGAACATAGGCCTCGTCAGTGCCGGTGGGCGCCAGCTCATCGACCGCCTCCACCACCACGTACTCTTGAGGCTTGTACTCAAAGCAGCCCTTCAGGGCCACCTCCTGCTGGGTCTGGCCTTTACTCCTGTGGAGTCTAGGGGTAGCGCTGACAAAGGTTTCCCGGATGTGGAGCCACAGGTGTTTGGTGGGCTTCGTGACAGTCAGCTGGATACTGACTGTTCCAGTGTAGGTGTCTTGGTCCAGGTCGGGCTCCATGTGGAGGTCGTAGTGTTTCGGGAGGACATAGTTAGGTAGCCGGAAGTTCTTCCAGTCCCCACTGGCGTCTTCAGAGGGCAAACAGGGCCCCCGGTCCGAGGGTGGCATCGTCGTGGGGCCGGGTTCCTCTGTCGGCTTGGGGACGACCTCGTCGCAGGAGGAGGAGGAGTCAGGCCGGGTCAGGCCCACACCAAGCCCCACGGAGACGGCAGTGACCACAACCACGGCGCATATTAGGATGGCGTGCTTCCGTCGGATGCAGTACCGCTTCCCCTCCTCCTTCTCCATCTCCATGCCCTCCACCATGGCCATTCCGCAAATGCTCCGGGCTGACCTCTCAGGCGCCTTGCTGCTTCAAAAAAAAAAAAAAACCGAAAGAACGAAGACAGGGGTGGGGAGGGGAAAGGGGAGAGAGGACGAGAGGAAACAGCTGAACACCTCCAGGGGTTTCCTCCCCAGCACAAACAACAAGAGCCCTTCCTCTGGCACTCGTAGTGTCTACACCCGATACGGGGGTCTTTCCTTTTTTTCCCTCCCCCTTCTTCAATGTTCCGTCTTCACCAGCGGTCCCTCGTCGGAGGGGCGGAGAGGGTCTTTTTGAGAGGGAGCAAAAGAAAGTGAAGGAAGGGGAGAGAGGGAGAGAGAGAGGGAGAGGCGTACGGCAGCAGGGAAGAAGTGGCGCGAGCCGAAGTCCAGCTGCAGACAGACAGCGGGCGGACACGCTGCTGCTCCACTATTCATACAGCTCCCTGGTTAAACATAAATCACAGCCGCATTAATCAGCAGTCACGTGCCAGCGCGCTGTCAGGCTACGGCAGGCGCGTCTAGCGGTAAGAGTGAGCACACGGGGAAGGGGGGTGGGGGTTGGGGGTTGGGGCGAGGATGGTGGGGTTGGGGGAGAGCTGCATCACCCTGTTATTAAATGATTACAGTTTATATTTAACGACACAATGGTCTTATTGTACCTTCACCCAGGACAGTTGCATAAGAAGGATTTAAATCAACAGGAGAACCGAAGATGCCGTTGAGTCTTCACTTCAGAGTTTTTAAACAAGAATCTTTGATGTCAAGTTTGTATTTGTATCGTTTTTTCGCATTTTCTTAAAACACAGATAAATTCAGTGGTTTTCAGGTGTTCTGAAATCCCATACAGCAATGAATTACATTTCCAATACTGTAACATGTACAAAGTTATGTATTTAAAGAAGACACATTACATGTAGTGTTTATTTCAGAAAATGTACTTAACTATACAAGTTATATATTCTTGTTACTGTATGTCACAACACAGACATAATTATATAATAAGCTTATATTTTTACCTTAATGCAACAGAAATGCTATACTGTGTATTTAGTAGATGTACATTTTACACAGCCTTGTGGTATCTTCAGATTCTGCAAATTCTTGTGTAGTTTTCATGTGATCTACTCAAGATGTGTTTGCCCTATGTATTTTGTCTGTGTAATATATTTATTTATATATGCTGTTGGAATGTGAGGTCACAGCCGAGATTGGACTCCTGTTGCTCACAACTCAGAAGAGTTTTTGTACAAGATTTAGACTGAACTTGTGAAGTCCTCCTAGTATCATGTGTTTTGGAAAGGCTGTATAGTCATTTAAAAAAAAAGGAAGTCGGTCTGATTATAAGTGATCACATTTATCATGAACAAATTCAGCATTACCATAAAAGGTCAAAGGAATCGCGTGTGCTTTGGCGGTGTTTTCAGCTGTCAGCAGGGAGTGACGAGTTTGATGGCGGAGGCTGTAACAACTCGATCAATCTTACTTCATTAAAACAAAAAGTGCTTCCAGACCTTCTCTCATATTAGCCTACTGTTCCTGGGGTACAGTCAGTCAGCCCAAGGGTAAAATAATTTACCAAACAGGGAAAATGGATTTTCAAGCCTAAAAATACATTTTAAAATCAGTGTACAGAGAGAAGCAGCTATGTGTGTGTGTGTGTGTGTGTGTGTGTGTGTGTGTGTGTGTGTGTGTGTGTTTCTCACAAGTGTCAGTCTTCATAACTGTAACAACAAATTAAAGAAAAAAATGTTGGCCCTTAACCTCAATTTAATAACATAATCAAAGAGAAACGGGCCCCATCTGGTACGTAAAAGTTCCACAATTAATATAGAAGTAATAAAACTGTAAAATGAAATATACTGAAGCCATACCATTGATTTTATGAGCCTGCAAGTTGTAGGAAAGATTGTTGACAGAACAAGCTTGAAAAAGCAGCCAAGATTACCCTTTACCCTTGCATCAGCAAAATAAGCAGCAGTAAAAAAACACTCCCTCGTATATGAAACTCTACCAAGTGTTTGTCCTTGGTTGCAAACGTTTTCCGAATGTGCCAAAATGGTACCAAGTTTCAAGCAGCAGCCCTGAGATACTGTAATGTTGTTGCTCAGCTCACACAAAGTGGAATTATTGAGAAATAGTGTTTATCTTCCAGACTGTTTTAGTGTTTCACACAGAAGGTGTAAATGCAGAGACCCTGGGTATGATGAACGTGTTAACCTACCAGCATACTTAAATCTGTCCTTGAATCTTTACAGTTTGGATGATTATCACTGGCAAGTAATGAAGCGATAAGGTTATCAGTCTTTTCCTCCCTTTATCAGGGGATCATCAAAGTTATATGGACACAGTGCACTGTGGAAATCAAACACTCTCTCATAAAAGACAAAGAACACAGAAAAACAGTTTATTAATAGCTATAAGTCACTCAAAAAAGCATTACTTTATTGGTTCCAGCGCAATGAAAAACGTGATGGAAAAATCCTACCCATGTTATTGGAGGCAGTTTTTATGATGACTGGTGAGATTTTTTTGTGTTTACTAAAGTTTCATCACAAATTTTACGTCACGATCGACACCATTACGTACACATCACAAACAGCTAATTCAAATATTAGTTGAAAAGTTCTTTATCTGAAGAATATTTATTATTTTTCATTCAAATGTTGGAACGGACTACAAATTATGACATTGATACCTCATAAATGTTGGTTACAGGTAATATATTGCATGATATTAAGCTGACCGTCAACAAAGAAGTGATCTGATCGCAGGAAGGTAGGACTGAAAGAGGCTGTCTTTTTCCATGGGTAAAAGCATATGTTGTCATATTAATGTTGGGAATGAGAGACCTGAATCCTCCTGGTCTCTCTTATAAAGGGGTTTTATAAAGAGCAGATCATCTGCTAAACCAGAATGATTAACTGAGTGTAACCACACCACAGTTCTGCTTTTTGACGCTCTTATTCAAGATACTTCTGTATCAGAGCTCATAGAAAAACATGGACTTTCCACCAGGAAAGACAGTACTTAAATTATAGGCTTTATCACTACACCCCCAGCCCCCACATCCCATTCAGATAAGGCCACGGTGTTTGGATCAGTAATCAGTGACATTTTACCGTCACAGCTACTACATAGTTTCCAGTTAAAAGTCTAAGAAAACATATTTCTATCAAATGCGCATTTACGGTAAAAGAAGACTATCAATATATGATGTCATATCTTAAAATCTGTTTGCATAAGTGCTAAATGAGAACAAAATATGTGCATGTGTTAAGCTAGTGGCTACAAAGGCTTTCCCTTATTGTGGCTTTCAAATAATCCTTGTTATATTGATATTGTGACGGTGTACTCTGTACCCATTACACACATGTATATTGTTAACGTAGCATGACCGGGCAAAAAGCAGCATCAGTCGCCACAGAGGAAAGCCTATTATAAAGAATCAATAATCAATCAACGGGGCTGAAGGGGAGGGAAAACAACACTATGAATACAAGACAGACAGATCTTGATGAATGCTGAATGCTGAATGATCAGACAGACTGAAGTCCGAACATGTGATAGCTGAGCATGAAAGTAATATAAACCTTCAGAGTGCTAATCATTGATTAAACTCTGCATGTAATATACTATACTATATACAAGAAAGAGACTGCTAGAATACTAGACCTCTTACCTGGTGTGACTGGGCAGAGTCTCTGGAGTCTTGTGATGTTGGCACAGATTTGTGAATAAATATTTGATTTCAGTTTCCTGGTCTTCTCCCCTACTGTTGTCACTTTGGATTGCAGTGTATACAGATACTACAGTGCTATACACAAAGAACTACAAATGTAGTTCTCTGTGCTTCATCTGAGAATGATAGGCTATTTGTATAGTCTCCATTCTGGGGTGAGGCTTGCATTGGAACCAATTTAATCATTCAGGTTGAGTTGGGAAGACATTCAAAGTAATATTCAAACTTTCATGCTGAAATAATTACAAAAATAAAATAATGGGACCCAGTTAAATATAAATATGGTATAAACTGTTTGTGTAAACTAATTGGTGGGCAATCTATTCTATCTACCAAGCTATCTTGACAGATAAGAGGAGTTGATACACTACACCTTCAGTTTTTTATCAACCACAAAGGTTCAGGACGTTACATGTTTCTATTAAGCACGCATGTAGCCTTCAGAACCTTCATCATATAGGAAATGAAACCACAAAAACATAAGGCCTTTATCAGCTTCTTTTACCAAATACTAGTTTTTGAGGCTTTGCAATTTATAAATTGGTATAATTTATGTTTCATTCTACATAGTGAATTATGGTTTGGCAATTTATATTTTGTAATGCTATAGTTCACTTTTTATTTTCTCGTATACATAATGGCAGTCAGATTATTTTGTGGTATTTACATTCATGTAAATTAAAAGTAATCTAGGGACATCTGCTGGCTGACTTTGGTATTAAATATTCTTTGAGACGCCAGTGGTGAGACTGATTAAGTTTAACATATATCAAACTAATAACAGGTTACAACAAATAAATAACTAATAAAACAAATGAAACTCACCCTCTTTATTTTAATTGTAATTAGACGGAGAATCAGTGCAATTTTGTAATCATTTCTTATCTGCAGTTAATCACTAGTGAAGCTGATGTTCTTAGATAGTAAAGAATATTAAGTTCAAGTTAATTAAACATTCTTCTCTAGCCTATTATATTGCAGCAGGCAGGATGTCTGGTCTGACAATTAAGTGGTAGTTTTCATTTCCCCCAAATGTATCTCCATGCTCCTCATTTCCTATCACCTATGTGCCTCTTTGTCTCCTCCTATCGTCTGCCTCGGTAGTTTCGAATAGAAGGGGAGTGTAGGCAGGCAAGATTAGAGAGAGGAGCAAACACAGAAGAAGAGTCAATAAGCGCTCACAGTCGTACTACAGCGGGACGGCATCTAAGCAAGGTAGGGCTAACACACAGTATGAACCTCAATATTGCAGAGGCTGGGCACTCTGTCCCATTTTCTGAGGTTTTTCAAACTCCAGCACAGTTCTGTATTTACCACTTATCTCTGAAATGAGTCTACTAACAGGCCTGGGTTCAGCTCTAAATCTCATCCCTCAGCCCTGAAACCCTTAGCACCAGCTTTTGCTGTGTGACATGGTATGATATCATTGTAAAACCAACAAAGTCCCCAAGCATATGAGAAATGACGACGTACAAATGAATTTATTGCCATACAACCAACACTGATTGTTCTGGTACATCAGATGGAGATACAGATGTAACAACACTCATTAGTACAGGACACTCAGCGGTACGCAGCAGAAAAAGTGATTCAAGCAAACTGAAATAAATAAAAATAGTTGAGAATCAACGCTTTTGTAACATGTGTTACGGCTATAGTCGCCGCTCTGGATCCCGTGTGCACATGTAGGGTTGCTTCCTTAAGTCATGTATCAAGTGTGTTTTAAAATTTTCTATAATTAAAGATAAATAAATAGTTTAGTGGTTAGCTGCAGAATATTTTGGTGATGGTAGTTATCCTTGGGCTTGAGATGGAGTCATGCAAAGGTGCACCTGTCCCTTTAAGTGTTTGGTTTGGTCTCATGGGAAGGGGGCGGAGTGATTGATTGCCAGCAGTTGGTGGAAAATGGTCATCTTGAGGAGAAGCAGAAAGAAGCAAACAGAAGCAAACAGAGAGCAAACAGAGAGCGCCGGTACTTGTATGCCACCACCTGAAGACCAACTGTGAGGGACTGCAGCTAACTTTTAAGAAAATCCAAAACTTCTCAACAAAAAGAAACCACAGACTGAGCTGGCCCGTCTAAGTGGAAGACTGCAAGCTGGAGTTGGCCAAAGAGCTGAGAGATACGTCCCGAGGGGTTTGTGGCACCTGGACTTGGTAAGCACCTTTGACTTTGTTGGCTGCCATCTCAAGTCCAGGATAAGACTTTGGGGGATATCTTCCAGGGGTCTAGGAGAGGTGCAGGGAATGTTAGGGCGTTGCATGAGAGGTTTTACCCCTAGCCAACGGAGGCCTGTAACTGCGATGGGCTTACAGTTAACTTCCCACACACGCTCGTAACACATGCTATGAACCAGTTCAGATGTTTAATCATGTACTCACTTCTCAATTAAGGCTTGTGATGTTCTTTGTGGTGAATTATTGCTTTAGAAACAGATTTTTTTTAAAATACTGCTTGTATTAATGGTAAACAGATTTATACTGTCTGAGGAAGTGGAGATACTGTGACTCCAAAACCCATATGTATTAATGGTAATGAGGCTAATAGGTGGGTATACTGTCTGATGGGGTGGGCATACTGTGACTCCAAAGCTCATATGTACTAATATTAAGCCAGGAATTGAGGCATTATTTTTCCCAGGATGCACCAACATGTAGGTCTGTCAAAACCCACCTGTATTAATGGTAAGGGCTAATAGGTAATGTCTGATGAGGTGGGCATACTGTGACTCCAAAGCTGCCAATATTACAGTTGAGGCATTATTTTTCCCATTTTAATCATGTATTGATTGGAATTTTTACTTACATAACTGGTGCCTTATGTAAATATATGAAAAGGCTTTTTATAACTTGCCCTTAATTCTAGCATGCAGAGATAAGACCCAAAGACTCCCATGAGATAGCTGTCCATACCACAACAGATGCACCACCAGTTGTTCAACAGTTGGGATTCAGGCAATGTGCATTGGATGCTTCATATGGCTTACTCCATATATAAATGCATGTAAATGAAGGAAAGGGTGAAAGATGTCTTCTCAGAGCAGTTCACTTTATTCCACTGCTCAGAAGTCAAGGTTTGTGATCACTGGTTCAGGTTATGCAAAGTTGTTCACTGGTCTTAGCTACAAGTAGTTTCTGATCGGAAGATGTACCATAAAAATCAGCTCTGGAAAGCTCATGACTGATGGATTTTGCTGAGAATGGTTTATGGAGGTTTTTTGGAAATTTTTGAGGCTGTCGTTTTGTAGTTTGTAGCATCTATCCTATATCAGTATTCCTGTCGATGAATTTTGACTCCCTTGATGGTAAGTCAGCCAAATGGTAACATCCTAGGGTAAACCACTTCCTGCTATAAAGGAATAATAATATATTTCATAATATATAATAATATAATGATTGACAGCGCTATGTTTATGGTAAGGATTTATTACTGTATTGTTTCTGTTTGCGCATAAACAAAACCACCAGCCCAAGGTCCTCGTTCTGATCCTGCGACTTAGGGGACTGGCCTGGCTGGACTTTCAGACCTGGTTCGGCTTCTCAGTTCATGCTCTGGTTATTCACGACATGCTTCGGTGTTTGAGCAACTTAGTTAATTTACCTCATTCCTTATGGAACGTGGGGTCTGTAGTTTTCCAGTGTTGTTGGTCTTGGGCTGCTTCTTCGGCCCTGTCCATAATGGGTGAATATTCTTAGTGTTTGATCCAACTGGCTTTCTACAGACAGCTCAGTGTGGATTTGACATTTCTGGTGAATTATGTTCTGCAGGGATTTGTAAAACACAGAAATCATTTAAGCCACATTATTACTGTTTCTGTAAGAAATAATATAGAATGGATTTGTCAGCTTTTCATTTGTTCAAAGGTTAGACTGCCTGACATATTAATTTCATGTTACTTGTGTGTTTATAGTTTTAAAAAAATTTTAATTTTGATTAACCAAATTAAGTCCAGTGTGTTTGATAATAAATAGATAATAAAAATAAAAATTGATACTTTGTTTTCTCATTTTAGTAGTGGCAGCACCTCTCACTTGACTTAATCTCTTACAACAGGTGACTTCAAAGCAGCTGAAGATCAAATCCAGATCAGTATTTAAATCTCAGTGAAAACCTGATTAGGTGATCTTAGTTGGCCCTAAAATCTGCTCTGTCAGTGTGGTAGGCCGGTAGAGTGAGAGGCGCCAAATCCCGCCATGAAAGACATGCACTATGATGGCAAAGAAAGGAGGCTCCGCAGCATTAGCCTCTAGTATCTATCTAGACCCCGCCTCGGTGACGGTGAGGGCGTATGCCGGCTCCAGGCTTGAGGTTGAACGCGAGCTAGCATTTGTTAGCAAGAGTGCGAGTCGTTTGGAGCGAGAGCGATGCGAGGTCGGACATAAACAAGACGCACGCTATTTTAACATATAACACTTTCTTTCTTGTCTGTATCCGTGGACGTTACGGCGTTTAACTAACATGTCAGTCCTCGCTCTGCAAGAATACGAATTTGAAAGGCAATTCAATGAAAACGAAGCCATTCAATGGATGCAGGAAAACTGGTATGTACTCCGCCGTCTGGTATGATTAGCGCAGAGGGGATCAATCGGGTGTGGTGAATTTTAAAAATAATATTTAGGCTAAATGATGTCTGAAAATGCAACAGAATTAGTTTTTTTGTGCAGCGTTTGAAAATAATGTGAACAAATACACAGAGTGTGTAACCTGGTTACGTATATTTGTGGATAAAGCACCGCTGATGTATTTTATTACCATTGATTCGCACTGTGGCGTGTGTTCGCATCATCGAATACATGCACTGGCTTTGTGTTCATGTCACCGATTTGCGTCCTTAACGTGAGAAATACATGCATGTGCAATTTCACTCGTTGCTGCTTCTGCAGCTTATCAGCTTCCCGGCTCTGGACGTGATATTTTAGTTTATGTTCTACGTCTCCTGTTGGGTGCAGTCATTCTACCTCCATTACTCACGCTGGCTGCATGTTAAGACAGAATGAAACAAATCTCACTGAGTGGCGAGAAATAAAGCATAATCCCGACATCACACAGCAATTCGCGTTTCAAATCTTAATGAATTGTTCTAGTCTCTACACATGTGCTTTGTGCCGGTCCATCCCTCTTGGACGAAATAGCCAAATGTAGATCCATAATAAGTGGCGGACAGGGATACAAAACGCACCTCCTACTTTCTTATTATCATAATTGTATTGCAAGCGCCGATTATGCATCCATAATCAGTGTTTGACTATGAACAGTTCTCTATGGAGTGTATGCTCTGTCAGGTATAGGCTTAAAGTGATTATACTGACCCCTGGGTCCCGACGTAAATCACAACAGAACGCAGTTAATGCTGCCGTGTAAAACGTGGGCAAAAATAAAAAGCCTGCGCTCAACATTTTACACATGAATGTGTTTTTGGGCAAGTATTTGTAAATTCAATGTCAGTAGGTGTTAACGCACGTGCATCGAAACTTTACAGTAGCGAGCGCCTCTGCTGTGGATCCTGCAGGTAGCTTCCTTATAAATATTTAACCATTTGGATCCTATATTGCCGTGACCCAAAACCGCAACCATGTTCTCAATTAGTATATCCAATCTACAGCTAAGAGTAATTACACCCGATCATTTTCCACCTTTAGTTGTGATGTACAGAAGTTAAAGTGGGGCTCTAGTTATACCATGTGTCTGTCACATTACATGTGAAGACAGACATGTATGAAATGGATGGTCATGGGTTGGCAAAGAGCATCTGGCACATCAGACAGTGAATGAAACTGAGTGGGACATTATTAATTTGCAAATTTAATTAAGACATTCGATCACTTCCCTTGGTAGAGCTCAGTCAGAGGTCAGTCCTAGCATGCAACACAATTCTATGGCCTTAATCTCAAAACCATTAATGGATATTATATCTATTACTCTGAACAATTTGTGAGATGGTTGGTCATACTGATTTATTGAGAAGAAAAAATCATTTCACCATCATTCTATTGGCTCATCTAATGGACGCTGTGGTGGACAGCTCTTTCCTTCATGGTCATTCCCTGTCGGCCCTAATGATGGCTGTAATGGGAGTATCTTGGGTTGGACGGCTTGCTCCGTGCGGGTTACTCGAAAGCTCTTCAAAAACACTCTTGGCCTCTGTACTCTGCTGCTGACTCAGCACTTTAGAGGGAGAGCAGCTCCGGTCTGTGATGTCGCCGATGTGGGGAGGTGGTACATGATGTACGACTGTACAATAACGCACGCGTTTGCACACACATGCGCACATGCTCACACACACATACAGACACACCTGCTTATGACCACGTATGCATAGAAATGCACACGCTTTTACATACAAATTAGGCATTGTACTCATGCCTCATTTTGACCAAAGGTGACGATCTGATGCTAGCCAATCACAGCACTTGGTTAATGTGCCTGACATTACCGAAAATGACACAGGGGCGGTGTGCTATAACAAAGCCTGTCAACATTAACAAAGGCAAAAATGGCAGTCCTCTAAGTGCACCATCATCTGAAGGCCCTGGTGCTCAGTGCAGTGGAAGTCCTGCCCACATGCAGTGCACAACAATCCTGCACTGGACACTGCTAGGTTACAATGGACAGTGTTCAGCTTAGAATAATTACCTAATGGACATACAAGAGTCAGGGGTGTGTGTGTGTGTGTGTGTGTGTGTGTGTGTGTGTGTGTGTGTGTGTGTGTGTGTGTGTGTGTGTGTGTGTGTGTGTGTGTGTGAGAGAGATGTACACTGTGTAGGAAATCACAGGAGACAGAAGTGTGTGTGTGTGTGTGTGAGAGAGATGTGATGGAGACAGAAGTGTGTGTGTGTGTGTTACGTACAGTGTGTACGACATACGGTAGACAGTAGTGTAAGTGTGATGTACAGTGCGTAGGACACACAGGAGACAGGAGTGTGTGTGTAATGTACAGTGTGTAGGACACACAGGAGTCAGTAGTGTGTGTAATGTACAGTGTGTAGACACACAGGAGACAGTAGTGTGTGATGTACAGTGTGTAGGACACACAGGAGACAGTACTGTGTGTGTGTGTGTGTGTGTGTGTGTGTGTGTGTGTGTGTGTGTGTGTGTGTGTGGTGTTTGATGGAGGGAGGAGCATCTCTGCAAGCGCTCGGCCGATGTTCTGACTCATCTTACTTCTGAACCACTGGCCACCCGGTGTTTGACTGGAGGGAGAGCCGTCTGCAAGCATCAGCTGTGTTGTGTGTGTGTTGTGTGTGTGTGTGGCTCTCCACTGGAGCAAGAGCCGTAAGCATCAGCTGTGTGTGTGTGTGTGTGTGTGTGTGTGTGTGTGTGTGTGTGTGTGTGTGTGTGTGAGACAGAATTCTTAGGGTACATACTTGTTTGATTTATGTATGTGTGAGAGACAGAACTGTGTGAGTGTGTATGATTCAGTAAGAACCTATACATTTTCTAATGTGAAATAAATGAAGATTGTATTGCTCTTTGTTTTTCAAGTAAGAGATGAGAAACATTACATTGTACCCAAAATGATATACACTTTAGTCTAACAAATATGGCACATGTTATGTCAAGCCCTGTTCTTAATGGTGATAGATATGGTCACACCCCTCTTCAGGCCCTGGTTCTTTAATTAAAGTAATTAGTGGGTTAGCAGTGAAATGTGTGGACAGTATTCTAGGTTTAGATCTGGTGAACCTAAAGATACTCTCCCCTTAAGGATGCACTCCTTCTGTAGCTCACAGCTTTGTTTTCTGGGAAAGTCACCTCTCAGTTTGCAGTCATTTTTCACCTCCTGGTTTTGCTGTCTGACTTTGAGTTTGACATTGGCAGGGACTGAGCCAAAGAGCAGGGCTGCTAGCTCCCTGCCTAAGGCTATCCTTACATTTTCCACTTTTTTGTATTGTTCTGTACAATGGGAACTCTTGCCTTTTATTGAGCAGCATGAAGCCTATTTTAAATATTTCAGTGATAATAACTGGCACTCAGGCTGCCATGATATCAGGATGGGGGAGCAGGCAGCTTTCAGTCCCAACTTCGCCCTCGTAACGCAGACCTGCTGACCTGTATGCACTTTTCGTACTATGTATGTAGTTTGACACCGCATACTCCTGTATACGAACTGTTCTCTAAAATACGTAAGCTGATAGAAATTGCAGCACAGCCAATCATTCACAAAGCTTGAATGATTGACACTTTCCCATCAGCGCTCTTTGGTAAGATTCCTCCTGCTTCCCCTGCCAAAATTTCCATTCCTTCCCTCGCTGGTCAGGTACTGCGCTACGCAGCGTTATGTGGTTGATCCTTCTCAGTGCCGAAGTAAATGGGATGTCAAAAGTTGAAATGAGAACAGTCATCGAGCAAGGTTTATGACTTGCTAGTTACCTGCTCAACGTGAATGAACGTACTGAACTATTGCTAAAGCTAAATCTCGCTGTTCATCACACAAGCAAAATATTGTTTGGGGGATTTCGTAAATATTTTTTGTATTTACAGCAGAAGTCATTGTAAATGTATGCATCTATAGAGAGTAACATCAATGTATTGTCCATTTTTGTGATGCAATCATAAACTGTAACTTCACTGAAAATATGGATAATTTTAAAAGAAGTTAGGCCTACTTAATATAGTTGTAAGTGACATAGTTATGTGTGTAGCATAGTGTTCGTCTATCTAACTGCCTAAATGACTGCTTCAGTTCCCTAAAATGCATTTTAATTTCTAATGTTTAGTAACTCAGTTAATATTGACTCACTTTTCCTGAGTTCAGATGGAGACTGATAGCTAGTTGAACTTTTTTTGCCTCATCCCCCTGAAAATGTGTTATTTATTTAAATGTTGCTGTTAAACAGGCTAATAAATATAATACACATGTATGTAATGTGAAATGGTAAATAAAAATGGATGAAATGATGGCGAATTTAAAAACCTGAAAACAGATTTCTTAAATGCTGTTAACAGTTGTACCCTGTAATTCAGGGTAAATGTGTTCATACTAGCCTTATGCTGCACATGAAACTGAAAAACGTTTGACAGGAGTGCACAGTAAGAGGGAAAGATGTCTTTAGCATTGAATGACATTTAGATTTACACCTGACCTTATGATTTCAATTATGATTTGAATAAATTGAGTCAATAAACAAATTTGAGATTGTGACATCAAGACACCACATTATCAGATATCTTCATAATAGCAAATACAATTTGTTATTTATCCAAACTAGTGCAATAATGAATTGTTTTTTGATTGACAGGCCATTTTATGAAAGTTCCCTCCATGCAGTGTGAAGCAATGGATAATACATTTAGCTCAGATGATGTAATACGAAAAAAAAAAAATTTCGGGGTAAGCAGATCAGTTAATATTCTGCAGGTGTATGGCCCTGTATTCCAGTCAGTCCAGTCCGGATCTCAGACAACCATGCCGCACTCTTTGTAATGTTGGATTCAGCAATTTGTGATTACTCTGTCTCCTTTAAAAGATTCCACTGCAGCCCCAAAGTTGTTTCATTGTCTCTCGTCCAGATCCAACTACTTCCCAGACAGGCGTTCCAACACAGACAAATGAACTAACAAGCACAACAACACATAGAGTCGAGTCTTTCACCTAAACTCATCTCCAGTGACTGTCAGATGCAGAAACTGTGTAGAAATCAGGGTGCCAGTTCAATGCTAGTCAATTTCAGACGTTATCCTGAATTTTTACATTTGACTACCCTGTTCAAAACAAATTGACCCGTACAGTGGTGAGTACACATACTGTAAGTACAACCTTTAATTGTTGCATATATTCAGAGCACTGTTTGTACATTATAATAATGAAATGACAGCACTCCTGTTCTACCAGTCACAGGTCACTCCTCTTTCCTTATATGGCTTGTGCCTTTGAGCCGTTCGTCAAGCCACAAATGCCTGCACCATCTCAATCATACACATATCCACTCTAAAAAGAGTTCAGCTCATTACGAGATTGCTTTGAGGGTATCCTACCCCACTGAATATACATTGACAAATTAATTTTGACTGTGTGACCTCAGGTCTTCGTTATATTCTAGTTGGCAAGCAGTGGTTCTTGCTGATTCCCTATTCTTGAGCACTGTTTTAGAGGATTGTAGAAAAGTCCTCAGGATTTTTTAAATTTTTTTGCAGCCGTTCTCCACACTGACACGAAGGCAATTTCTGCTTGACAGGGAAAAGCCGCCAGTGGACACATTATCGGCGGTTCGGGCCCCTGTGGAGTTGATTTCCCTTCAATGTCACAATTCTTCTTTTCATCACTGCTGCAGGGGCAGGGTAGCACCTTAAGATCGCCGCATTTTATCAGCAGTGGGAGAAATGAGTACGAATTTCAAGGTCTTAGGACCAGTCATATCGTCTGTGGGGCCCTTAGCAATTCCTTTAGTACCTAGGGGCCCGTCCTTTTGTAACATAGGTGCTTTTCCTCTAACGTCTTGGGGTAAGTCCTTTGGTTCATAGCAACCATTCCTTTAATGGCTAGGGACAATTACTTTTATGCCAAGGGGCCATTCTTTTACACTAAGCAGAAAAAAAACATTAAATAAGAATTTAGGATTGGTCCCAATACAAAATGGACTCAGTGGTGTATAACTCAACTAGAGCTTGGTGATTGGCTAAATGTGTGATTGAGTCATGTTTGGAGGACCGGAAGTGCACTGAACATTTTCACACGGGAGTTGCACACCATGAACATTTCTTGGAAAATGATACCTGCCAAATACTCGGAGATGGAAGGCACTTTCCAGCTAAAAGCAGCGAGCACCTTCATCTTTTCCTGAAATTCAGCCAAGTTGGCTGGCCAATGGAGAGGGTGAATATTTCTCGTCCTGCCGCTAAAGTGAGCAGCTCTGCTGAGCCTTGAGCTTTCCGGTGCTGAGCGCGCTCTGTGGCACGTCTTCATAACTTTCTGCAGCAGCTGCTGGGTCAGAAACAGAGCGCTGCAACAGCAAAAATAATGCAAAGAAAGAACAGTCTGGCCATTGTCAGTTGTGTTTTATCAGCAGTAGAAGTCCAGGTGCAAATAGTACTGCTGCTGTCATTTTGTAAATATTCATCTGTGAACAAATTTGTGACCGTCTGGACTATGAAGGTCAGTATAGAGAAGAAACCCATCATTGGCTATGATTAAGAGTTAAATTAGTAGACTAGATAAAGTGTAACAGGGTGGAGAGATGTTTGTGATGTTATAAAGAAATGTATGTGTATCTGGCCAGTGTGATGTCATGCTCACATGGAATTTCTCAATGAGCCTTAAGTGCCAAATGACAGCCAATCAGGAATGTCCATTGTCACATGACAACCAGTAAGCATTGTCGAAGTCAATAGCCAATAAGGAGAACTGCTTCCACTTGACAGCATGTAAGGAGCTTTAGACTCTACAGAGCAGCCATTAGGGACTATACATTTCCACTGGAAGACCAGTGATGACATTAAAAATATATCAGAGAGCAGTGTTGTTCACCACCCCACAGCCATTAAGCAGCCCTCTAATGGTGCCCATTTGAGTCATATTTCTCAAAACTGTCCCCCTTACTGCCAGTCCACCAAAACCCCACCATCTCCTGTCTCCAGTGGAATCCATTTAGTCACAACTGGCTAAGCAGCCCAGGCCGGTCAGCCGCGCGTAATGAAAGCGGATGCGTGAAATGCATTCACACTGACATCTCTCTCTCCCGTCATCCCCCTACCCTGAGGCAGCACCAGCGAGTCAGGGGGGGTTTGCAGGGCTCGCTTTGACCCGGCTGACCCCTGTGCCCTTCCTAGGCAGATGCTGAGTATGTTAATGACATTCCCTGCTGTAAGCCAGTGGCTAGTTAGATCTCTCTCTCTCTCTCTCTCTCTCTCTCTCATGCGTCATGACAGAAATACAATTCCATCTCAACAAAATACGGCAGATACCAAAATGAAAACAAATAAAAATAAATAAACAAATATAAATATTAAAACTGGTACTTTAAATTGCGAGGGAGCTGTAACAAGTGTGTACCACAAGATTGTATCATTTATTTGTTGTTTTTCTCACTGCTGGCGATGCACCATCATTGAGATTGGGGATGGGGAACATTGAGATTGTAGTCTCAGAGCAAGCTACTGCCCTGCTTCTTTGCTATGCACTTTATGTTTTGTGCAATTCTGTGATTGGCTGGCTGTAACATCAATATTAATAGCTTTATCTTTCCCCAGTACAAGGCTCTGGAGAGGTTTGAGGTGGTCACATATGCAAGTGTTCTGGTAGCACTGGAATTGGCCCAGAGAGACGTCTGTCATAACGGACATGATTTTTGTATTGTGCACTCCTGCAAAAATTAATGCAGAGGAGGTGGATTCAGGGTGGGGCCATGGGTGTCTCTGTGGGTGGAGCTATAGACATGTCTGTGGGCTGGACCATTATTCCAGACAATATTATACCTTAGTAAATCGGCTGCAGGCAAGTGAGTCAACACAAATGATCTCAATTACCTCTTGTGAAGCAGAGAGTGCATCACAGGCCAATGACAGGGGCACCAGAGGAAACAAAACTGACTGTAACTGACTGCGACTATATTATTTGTAACCTGCAAGCAAATTTACCCTTATGTCTCAGCTCAGTTCCTGTCATACTTGAAAGTTGTCTTAAGGTCATGCACACAAGCAAAGTCATCCGGTTAAATTCATACTGTTGGCAAATCCGAACATGGAGGAGTGAAGCAATCTTGATGCTCATACCAGACGACGGGATTTGTTGAGCTGTGGGAACAAGAGTTTTTTTCTCAAACTTTTCACAGACAATAGAGCACAGTCCTTTTTAATACATTTACAGGCACTTTTACAGGAAATCTTTTTCAAGTATGAGACATCTGTATTTTATCGGATCCAGGGGACGTTTAATGATTCTGTCATTATGAAACACCTCCAGAATCATTTGGACATTAAGGCAGTGCTTACCCAGGTGATATGTCACGAGTTGGAATTAACAAATGTGACGCATTCAACAATCAAATGCAGTGTTTCTCCTACATAAAAGAAGTTCTATTCTTCCAATATCTTAATACACTTGGAGATCTGGCTCCCCAGACACACCTCTTTCAACTGATGCTGATCTATCATTAGAATTTACAGCGAGACTACTCTAACACTTAGAGGGAGTAAATACTCTAATACTTAGGGGAAGTCAACACTTTCAACACTCTTTAAACTGTCAATATGTGATATGAAACCTATATACTCTTGTTTTTAAAATGGTTTCTGAATCGGGAATACTTTGGCATATCTTTATAGCCTTGGCAAGCTTACAGATATAGAGCTTAGAGATGTTTGAACACTCACTCTTTTAAATTTACATACACAATGATAGAAGAAATCATTTTACTAAGATTTTTTTTTTTGCATGAACCTCTCACTCAGGATCCTCTTTCTTTGAGTCTTAACATCCTCAGTCTACTGAAAAGGTTACCATCTCAAACAACCTGATGGACCTTTGGATGAACAGCGAAAATGAACAGCGTAGAATTTCAATCGATCTGCTTTGAGTACCGAGTGCTGATTTTGTTCCAAGCATTTTGTCATTGTGAAATTGAAAACCCTTGCAAAAAATGATCATTTTTGCCTCCGAGGTGTGTGCCCTTTTTGCGTGAGGCAGTTGTTCAGAAATGTTATGAAACCAAGATCACTGAAGCTAAGAGGTAATCTTAGGTATCAAAATAGGCCCTTGATTCATGAGATGTCGACTATAAAATATCAGAACAAGTCAGACCAACAGTTTCCACAACTGTTGCGTAAATCCACAGCTTTCAAGTCTGCCATTTTTATTAAGATTCAACCATGCCTGGTGACAGATACAAATGGAAACAAATATCTATATTTTTTTTTCCATTTTACACCCACAAGATTTGAGGATGTAAAAGAAATGCTTGTGTCATTTTACCCCATCCTGAACTAAACAGCAAAGACAGACTTTGTTGGTGGGTGTTCGTTCGCTTCTCCAGTTTTCCTATTTCCTTGTTCCTTATCCTGTTTATTTTTTTTTAGTGCGTTCACTTGGTATCAAAGTGAAGGTTTCCTCGTTTTAGGAATGACAGCAGGGCCTGTCAAGTTGTGACATTTCAGGAATACATGGGAGCGTTTTCTTTGCCCCTGTAAAGCAGCTGTCAGCGCAGAAAATATTGCTGCAATCAACACACCAACCCCAAAGTGCAAAACCCAAGGGCTGACTTTGCAAGCTCAGCTGGCCTTTTTGTGCACTATGCAAGAAAACGAAGCAAAAAAAAGTTTGGATTTTATTTCAATTTTCATTTGTTCTGTATTTAGTCAGCAAGTTCCATTAATGATACAAATCACCTTTTATAAAGGAGATTGAGCCAAGGAACAGCAGACGCAAAACAATTCTTATTTTTTCCGCCACTTAAAAACTTTTTTTTTAAACAAACATGGGAAAAGGAGAATATCAATCAAAATTTCCAACATGACTACTTCTCAGTCTTTATACCAATGATGTTAGATTTTGGAGGAATGTTGTTGTTGGAGAAGTAACTAAAACTGTTTTCATATTCCAGCACCAAGGTGCTGTTCTCACAAGCGTAGTGCGGGATTTGTAATTTTCAAAGGAACAAGTCTGTTGGAGTGTTGTTACAATATACCCTGTATAGAGGGAGAGAGCACATTCTTGAAAAAGTTGACTCATCACCTAGGGTGATTTTTGCTCTCACAGGCTACATAAATATCAGGCTGGGAAGAACTGGCAGGTTCCTTGCTCATCGTAAAAGTGAGTGATGAAAAAAGCAGACATGTTGCCCTCCGCTAGCCCCAACTCTCTGCCCACCGCACGGGGGTCCGCTGGCCACGACTCTCTGCCCACCGCACGGGGGTCCGCTGGCCACGACTCTCTGCCCACCGCACGGGGGTCCGCTGGCCCAAACTCTCTGCCCGCCACATGGGGGTCCGCTGGCCCCAACTCTCTGCCCGCCACACGAGGGTAATTGGCCTCAGCCATGAGAGAGTGTAGACGAATACCACAGCTCTTCCTGTCGCGTTCCGTTTAGTCTCCCACCGATGAATTCCTGGACGTTTGGAGCAGAGATCACGCATTCCAGTACGTTCCCTCCCTTCCTCCTCCATCATCCCTCATTCTCCTGCTTAGTGTTGATTCACGACCAAGCAATTATTTTTCTGCACTGAGGATTTGAGTTTTTTTTTTTATTTTTTTGTCTTGCATCTCTTCAAAAGTTTCACTTAAAGTTCCTTGCTATTTTGCCAGCAGCTTGTAACCTCTTTAGAACTTGTCTCTGTTCCTGGTTGGGTGAACATTCTGAGGTAGCCTTCAATCAGAACTTCAGATTCTAAAAATTCCAGGACACTCACTACCTGGTAAATTGTGGGCAATTAGGAAAAGGTGACCATTTTGGTGCATTTTTGGACCTGGTTTTGGGCTGGAGTATGTTTTGGAGGTGTCATTAATGTCATTGTGGGTGGACCTTCAACTTCATCAATCATTGACTTGTTGGAATCAAAATCAAAACGCTCTTTCTATGAATATTGCTATTGAGGGGGTAATGATTGACAGGCCATTCCTCAAGCCCCTCCATCGGACCTCCCCTCCCCATTTCTTCTCTGTGACCTGTCCACAATCAGGTAGTTAAAGGACAATGTCAGAATGGCATCTGAGGTTTTCTAATGTCTCCCTGCTATCTACCAATCCGTGTGGTTCAGGGGTCATTTGGGGAGAGTGATTTGTCCTGCCTCACTGGCTGAAGGAGTGTTATCAAAATGGCAGAGCAGGGGCCCCACTCCCTGCCCTGCCCCCCCATCTCTCTCTCTCTTTCTCTCTCTCTCTCTTTTTTTTCACTCACGCTCCCTCGCCTTCCTTTCATTCAGGGATGTTGTCTTTTCCCATTGTTTATTAGTCTTTGCCAAGAGGGCCTGAATTCCAGCCATCATTTAAAACAACGAGGAGCCCATTCTTGCCCGCAATCTGCCAGGTGCTATGCACTGAATAAGAACAGAGATCCATTAGGACTTTTAACAGAAAGAAATGTAAGACCAAGAGTTGGTTAAAGTCTAATCCCAGACTACCAGAGTCATGTTTAAACTCATTTCAATACAGAGCAGGAAATAACAGTGACCATTAGAGACAGCCACCACGTATCTAGAGTATGGCAGTGCTCCAGTTATTTCCTTACCCATCAGCACTCTCTGGGTAAATCTCGCTCTCTCCTCCAATTAGCTTCTGTGATGCCTTACGCTCGAGTTGGCAGTCAGTGGTTTATGCTCCTCAGTGCTGAGGTAAATGAGGGCAGAAAGTCAGAACTGAACAGTGTGTTGAAAATACTTATGAAATAAAGTGTAGCAGAGTTTACAAGTAGCTACCTAGCTGGTACATGATGAATGAATGTAGCATGCTACCGTTACCTAGCTGAACTTAACCATTTGCCAGTCACCTAAGCATAACAAGAGACTGGAGTTGCACAATATCAGTTTTGTTCTCAGCCAAACATTTCTGTGTTGATTTTCAAGTGTGTTTGGGATCGTTGTTGTGCTGGAAGATCTTTTTACTTTCTGGTACATGCTT
The DNA here is from genome assembly GCA_022829145.1 of Albula goreensis. Taxonomy (NCBI): domain Eukaryota; kingdom Metazoa; phylum Chordata; class Actinopteri; order Albuliformes; family Albulidae; genus Albula; species Albula goreensis. Next base: position 6,070,129 of record CM040758.1, read on the forward strand.
ACATAGTCAGAATATCTGCCTCAGGGATTTGATGAATCAATAAATGAGTCATTTATCCAAAGTATGTGGGTATTATATATTGATTTCTGATTGACAGGCCAGTTGCTCAACAGACCCTCTATGCTGTGCAACCAGTAATTGTTAATGTGAGGCACAATAATGCTGGAGTCATTTAAAGATGTGGGCATGTGGTCTACCTGTGCAGAGTAAGGTTTAAAGCATACATCCTTCACACAAAGCCTGAGCAGATCAGCTGGGGGACCTGCAGAGTGAAAACAATGGGGATAAAGTGTCTTAGTCTTCCCAGATCCAAAAATACCCAGAAGCCATGGTGTTGCTGACACCTGTATCCAGAGGGGACTAGTACAGCTCACATGTGGCTTAACCACGTACCAGCATGTTTCTTACTGTGGCTGCACAGTTTGAAGTCCCGCTCTTAGGTTTAGGCGGCCAAGAAATGTCAACCTCATCCCTGAGTCTTCATAGGTATGTTTTGCGCTATTTTAGCTGTTTTTTTTCCATCTTTGGGACTGGTTATGGTAGCACAGAGGGTGTTAACAGTACTGAGGGATAGGCGAGGCCTCATGAAACCAAAAGGTCACGTCTTATCAGTGGCTCACTCACTTTTTTTGGTATTGTAGCAAAACAGTTGGCTTATGTAAGTCCATTACTGACATGATACTGACATGATTATGACACTATCTTAATTAGTCAAGATGTTGATTAAGTACCGGTAGTTTAGAGGCTGGTGGTGCAGCTCACTTTTGCAGAATTCATGGGACCGTGAAAGCTGCTGTGATTGGCTGGGAACTGGCAGACTGACAGCTTTGTGTGTCCTACAGGAAGAAGTCCTTCCTCTTCTCCGCCCTGTATGCAGCGTGCGTGCTGGGAGGGCGAAGGCTGATGAAGCAGAGGGAGAAGTTTGAGCTGCGAAAGCCGCTGGTGTTGTGGTCCCTCTCCCTCGCTGTTTTCAGGTAAGGCAATGCTTATGTGGTCAACCTTTACTCCAAATGTGGGGGAAAAATCATTCGGAGGTATGAGGCTACTTGGACTCGAAAACCATTTCACTTATCCAAAGCAATCAGGCACTGAGACATTTATACATATATTTTGGCACTAGAATGTACAGTCAGTAGACAAAAAATGAATGCACCAAAAAAATGCATGCATATTTCATAAGCAACAGGAGTTTTGCCTTCGGAAAAGATTCAGTCCTTCTTGGAAAGCTGTTGTAAAGAGTTTTAAGCCATTTCTATCTCCAGTTCTTTGAGAGAAATCTACTCCTCACTCTATGTTCCAGAACTTTCCATTAGGGTGCAGCATTTAGATCTAGTGATCAGGGGCATGGCTAAACATTCTGAGCCCTGTACACAGGCAGGCTTTGCAGGCCCCTTCACTCCACAGGAAAAAATCCTAGATTTTCGTGGGCCCCTAAAACTTGGGCCCTGTATACTTGGTACCCTTTTCCCCGTGGTGCTATGCTGCTGGAATTACCTCCAACATTGGAAAAAAAAAAAACTGGTTAACGGAAAAATATTAGATTTTTTAACTTTAAATTGTAATTCATTAATGATTGTATTCATCCACACAAGAAAAGGGTGTCAAAATGATTTGAGTAAATGAGATCAATGTATTGTGCTGAAAATCCAGAAAAGACATAAGACTACAGTCTTATCTCCAAAAGTGGAAAAAATGGATTGACAGAAAAAATATTTGCTTTTTTTACTTTAAATGATAGTAAATTAGCTATATTGTCCACCTATGCAAGAAAACGTGGTCAGCAAAGATTTAAGAATGGGTAAATGGAATCAGTGTCTTGTCCTTAAAATTCAGGAAAGACAAAAGGTTATATCGTCCTCCCTCCAAAAGTGGGAAAAATGGGTTGACAGAAATTTTACATTACAAATGAGATCTATATGTTATGCTGAAAATCCAGAAAAGACCTAAGACTATAGTCTTACCTTCAAAAGTAAAAATGGACTGACAGAAAAATATATTTTTTTACTTTATATGATTGTAAATCATCGATATTATCCACAGACACACAAGAAAAGTGATCAGAAATTATTTTAACATGAGTAAATGGAATCAATGTGTTATGCTGAAAATCCAGGAAAGACATAACACGATAGTCTTACTCAAGGGTGTAGCTAGACATTCTGGGCCCTGTACACACGCAGGCTCTGAGTTATCGTTAGCCCCTTCAAACCCTTGGGCCCTGTATACTTCGTACCTTTTTTCCCCCGGTGCTATCCCCTGCTGGTGATTGGAGAGGCCATGAAAAGTCAACATTTGATACATTTAACAATGTAACAGCAACTTGCAATGGTGTTGTTTTAGCAAGCATTCTATTCAACCAGGTCTATAGTTATTTTAGGTCCAGTAACAGCAGTAAACAAAAAGACAAGATCCATGAATTTGCCATTAATTCTGAGGAAACTATTTAAACAGGTGGGTTTTCATGCTGAAAACTCCTCCTGCTCAGGACCGAATCTGTCGGGTAAAAAAGCAACTTCTCACCATGTCTTGATAGCATCGGTGTTTTCAGCTTCGGTGTATCCCAGCGTTCAATAGGAAGCGTTGTTTGAATGATTCGTTCCATGCCTGTGGTTTGCTCCCTCTGAAGTCTCCTCTCCCTTCCAGTATATTTGGAGCTATCCGAACCGGTGGCTACATGGTGTTCATCCTTATGACCAAAGGTCTGAAACAGTCTGTCTGCGACCAGAGTTTCTACAACGGACCGGTCAGCAAATTCTGGGCTTACGCCTTCGTCCTCAGCAAGGCCCCGGAACTGGGTGAGTGAGACTTTTTCCAGCTGTCTACCTGCGAGACAGAGAATCGCTGCATCGCTTGCATTATTTTATCTGAACTCGTGAGTGATTGGCAGCGCAAAAAAACATCTGAGTCCTTGATGTGACACTGAGGTTGTAACATTGTGTCAGGAACAAAATGTGCATTGTTTTTAACAACATTCAGCTGTGAGAATCGATAATGTTCTAAAAATGCTGTTAGCATTCTAAGCAAATGCATGAATATTCTGAAGGGCAGTGAGGTTCTACAGTGGCCTATGGTTGAGAGATGTTTTCTAATATAAACACTGACTTGTATCTTGTCTGACTTCCCATTTTTGCTGTACTCTCAATCTCTCTCAATGATATGCATGACTGGGTTTTTGATTATGAATCTATAGTCGCAGTCTCATCTCAGCAATTTGTGCTTTCCGCCCCTCTTGTCCTTTTGTGTTTTCCCAGACCGCGGCCACACCCCCTCTAAGCCCTGCCTAAATTCACTGGCCTGATGAGCTTCACTCCAGCCCACAGGCCCAAGATGCAAACTTTTATCTCCACTGCAGAGTCATGACAACCCTTTCCTTATTCTCCACACAGGGCCCTGCTGTGGACTTTTCCATTGTTACATCATAGAGCATGACTTTTTAAAATCAGCACTGAGATTACATGGAGTGTCGATGACACACAAAATGAGAGAACTGTGGCAGAATAGGGCACTCCGGGTCACCGCACCAGTGCTACAGCCATGGAAGAACAGTGTTTCTTCAAATTATACTTACCATACAGCAATATCAATAATAAAATGTAAAAAAATTAAGTGCAACCCAATTTCTCATTTACAAACTCTTCATTACAGAACACTTTAAACAGTGAACTTTCAGAACGTTTTTAGAATGTTAGGGTGAAAAGGATTTTTATTGAATAGGTTTATTTTGTTTTACTGTTTGCTCTTCACTAAGACTATGGAGAGACCCATTAAACATTGTTTTCAAAGTAGGCTACACAAAGAATCCTGATAATTTTTCCATAGTATTCAGGTCACTGTGTTAAAAGGCAGCAACAATTTAAGGTTTCCAGTTTTGAATGTTGTGGGAACTGAACACTGTCAGTTGGGACATTTTTTTCCCGGTATCTTTAAAGCCCATACCTGGTACCTATAAATGGTAATAAGACTAAGATGGTGGATATACTATACATCCCCAGAAGTTTTGGTGGGTATACTCAGCATACTCATGTATACCCTCACTGTTATCTTCCCATAAGCCCACCTGACTGTTGGATGTGTCCTGCCCCTTACAGGAGATACCTTATTCATCATCTTGAGGAAGCAGAAGCTCATCTTCCTGCACTGGTACCACCACATCACGGTCCTGCTCTACTCCTGGTACTCTTACAAGGACATGGTTGCCGGTGGTGGCTGGTTCATGACCATGAACTACCTGGTCCACGCGGTCATGTACTCCTACTACGCTCTCCGAGCCGCCGGCTTCCGGCTGTCGCGCAAGTTTGCCATGTTCGTGACGGCCACCCAGATCACCCAGATGGCCGTGGGCTGCTTGGTGAATGGCCTGGTTTTCTCCTGGATGCAGCAGGGCCAGGAGTGCCCGTCCCACGTGCAGAACGTGGTCTGGTCCTCGCTAATGTACCTCAGCTACTTTGTTCTCTTCTGCCAGTTCTTCCGCGAGGCCTACATTCACAAGACCAGGCAGGCAAGTGAGAAGAAGGGACTGTAGGCGGGGCTGGGGAATGGGGGCAGGGTCAGAGGAGGGGGTGGGCGGCGATTGGTGGGTAGAAGATGGATTGGGACTCGTGCTCTTTTTAACCATGCTGAAAGTGAGAGGTTGAAAGAGGGAGGGGAGAATGGAGTTTTGTTGTTAGGGGTAGCTAACAGATGGGTTGTGCTATCCCCACTCGAGTTTGCATAAGCACAGGCTATTTCTTTTCCAAAGAGGGCCACAGTCCACAGTTGCCATCACCCACGTCTCAAACTAGTGTGTTTAATTGTTTACACAGACCCCCACCAACCCTACCCCCCATTAAGTGTTACGAAGAGAATAGACATAAAGAAGCTTATTAATGATGAAGGGAGGAGGGTCATTGGCACCTTGTTCTCTTCTGTCCAATCACTGTCCTCTTTGTTCTTAACTTTAAAATGGACCCTACAGGTCTTGAGAACATTTTAGAAGTTCAGGGTTGTGAAAGTTATTGGAATTTGCACAGAGGACTACAAGGTTCTTGATTTTTCTTTCGGTTCATGCAATTTACAGGTCTCTCCTTCTACCATAGGTAGACATATCCTATACATGTACACTGAATGAAAATCAAAGACTGGTTTGAGTGAAAACAGAATTTTCAATTGAAAAGAATTCCTTACTGGTATTTCCCATTTTACAAAGGTCCTGTGTATGAAATGTTGTATTTTCATATGTTTCAACCATAGCCATACTGGTAACGTGTAACGTACGTAAATGTGTAACACATGCTTTCAGTCACTCAAAGTTACGGACAAAGAAGACTGTGGTTAGATGGAGTAGAACCCTTGGGTTTTCATCTAGGTATTATTGTTACATTAGTCTGTCTCAGTCATAATGTCTTAACTTGATTGAATTTGATGTTTTAAGGTATGTGGATGGGTGATTTGTGTATTAAAAGTGAGTGCTTTCTTGTATGTATTTCCCATTACAGTGTTTCGTGTAGGCCCTGAGCTCATTTTCTTTGATTGTGAATAAGCTCATCAAGTAGGAACTCAGAGCATGCTCAGTCTTAAAAAAAACATTGAAAGTATACTACCAGACTTTTGAGCTTTATGCCAGTTTAAGAGTTGCGAACAAATATTTTTGCTGTACACACAGTATATGTTCATTCAAGTGACTGCTGTATATGCATTTGAAAAAAAAATAATTGGGTGTCCATTTATTTAGAGTAGAGAGTTACTGTTTAAAAATTATAAGAAGAAATCATTTCAAAACTGAGATGTTAAATATCACTTTCCAAATAGGCCTGACAGATCAAATGATCTAGCCCACAACAAACTCTCAACCAGATATCAGATGTTGAAGTGAAATGTCCAATTTCTAGATTGCATGGCTCAATAATAAATGATATTTAATTGTGTACAGTGGTGTAGTGGTAACTGAGGAGGTGAGTATACAGTCTGAGGAGGTGGGCATACTATAACTCCAAAGCCCATATGTATTAATGCTAAAGAGGCTAATAGGTGGGCATACTGTAACTCCAAAGCCCATATGCATTAATGATAATAAAGCTAATAGGTGAGAATACTGTCTGTGGAGGTGGGCATACTGTATCTCCAAAGCTCATATGTATTAATGCTAATAAGGCTAATAGGTGAGTAGACTGTACATCTCCAGACGTTTAGGTGGGTATACTCCATTTACTTGCATATACCCTCGACTACACCACTGATCATATCAGCTTAACGAATGATGTAACTTTGAGTGCCATGTCCAAGACATTACATCAAATGAATAAGGAGTGGATCCTCTAACAGCGGGCACATGGAATCTGCTGTCTGTTTCGCACTTTGCATTCATTGCACAAAAAAAATAAAGTACACTGAATCCAATGCCACATTTGCTACAGAAAAAATGTACATCGCCACAATGGTGACTAAGACTAAATGTTTATATGTTTTTTCCTTTAATGTGGTTGTTATTACATATTTTGTTTCTGTTTAATGAATTAGTGGACGGGTCCAAGATACCTGAAGAATATGATGAACAATCTCCTTCGATCTGCCAGGTATCTGAGCCCTTCCACTTTCATTGCGTCTTTTACTTGATATGTCCTCGGTTAAGCCATATGCTCCCTTAAGAACCAATTACTCCCTCCTATGAAGATATTGCTTTCTCACATTTGGCAGAGCTCTTGTTCACTTTCCTACACAACCATATAAGCATGCTGAACATATTTTCCCCACACCCCTGCATGGGCATTTATTTAACAGCAAAAACCATTTCATGATATTTCCATGAATCTCTCTACTGAAACTGACCAACATGAGTCCAACCATTCACCTGGTTGTGGACGTTTTCCCCTGTCATGTATGTTGTTTGTGGATCAGTGTTGACTTTTTCCCTCTCTTGTCCTTCCTGTGAGCGTAGTAAAGGGTAAAGTGGTGACCACACGGGGGGTGTGTTTTCTGGGTCTCCTGGTGTGACCTTTGTGTGACTTCCTGCTTTTTCACAGATCCATATACATTTATATGGTGACTCAGTCTTTCTGGTCGAGCTGGATGGCTGGAAAGGTGACATGCACTGGTCTCCATTGGTTGTGGTGTTAGTCTTTGCCATTGTGTCTACAGCCATATCTTGCTCCTGTGGACCATTTGACTTTATGGTACTGTGGACACAGCTTGGATTGTACTTGACGAAGGGTTGTTCTCAGCTGTCTTCCCATCAGCAGCAGTGAGAAGAAGAGCTAAGTTTCATTGGACTTGTGAGGTAAGGCAATGCTTTAATGCAGTCAAATTCTTCTTTAGGTCTTTAACTGTTGCAACCCTTCACTATGCCTGTCTGCCGCTTGGGAATACCGGGGACGGCAACTGATATGTCTAAACCTGCACTGCTTCTCAAACACTTGAAATACTGCATAGGAATGTGGAGGATCCTTATCTGAGGGACTCCACAGTTTCTAAAAACATTCTCAAGGCAGTGGTGACAGACTTAGTTGAGGTCACATTGAAGTGGGTGACCTCAGTATACTTTTAAGTAGTCAGCAACCAGAAGCCATCTATTCTTTTTCCAGAGAAAAAGTTCTGCATTGCCATGGTCTCTGAAGAAGTGGCCTTTTATGTGCATTGTCTTTTGCTCCAAACGTTTCTCAGATTTCCACCGTCTTTCAGATGCATTCTAATTTGGCTTGCTAAACTGACTGGCAAGCCCTACATCTACACTTTATAATGCCTCGATGGTTCTTATGAGAATCTGGAGCATTTCATTCCTTACTGAAATGCTATTGAGAATTCTCCTCCATCTTAGCTGTAGGCCTCTCTCTTTCTGACCAATAAGGACTGACCTCTGAAAATGACATTTATTTGGCCATACTATTGGACAGGATTGCATCACTGTCACACACTTTGGTCTTTTGCTAAACCAGACTACCACAGCTTTTCGCAGTTTTAGCAAAATGCCTTGCACTTCTGCTCCTGCTGCTCGAGAGAGGCCTTGCCAAATTGGTGCCAAGGAGATAGTTGGCGGTGATCAGCTTTTTACCTGAAAAATGGAAAATGGAGGCTCAGTCAAAACCCCAGCATTGGTGGAGGATGTTTTCTTAGGGCTTTTAAGATCAGCGATGACAGCAGGGGCTTTTCATGTGTTTATAGAGTAAATGCCATAGAGGATGCAATGTGAGGTGCTCATGTCATAGGTCACCTATGCTTCATTACAATCTGGCTGGAGCGTTTTCAGCGTTAGGGATACCTCTCACACTGAAAATCATGGGTCTCAAACTCCAAGGTAGCAGGATGAGAAAGGTCAGCTGAGGCACACTCTTCTGCTGAGTCAGAGCACAGGGGGAGCTCGCCTCCCTTTCCAGTTGTTGGAAGGCTTGACGTTATGGTTCTGACTAACTCTGCTTCTGTACTTCATTCATAGTACCTCTGTTTGGGTTGGCTATGGACAGCTGTAATTAACCTCGAGCCTGCTGCAGGTCAGAGGCATTCGGGGCATTTGGGTCGGGTCAGGTCTAGGTTGAGTATTAATCTCCAGAGGCCCTTAATCCCGATTGCTTTCCCAGTGTTTGCAGTGCCCGAGAGCTCTGGCATCCCGAGAATGCTTTGACCTCGTCTGGTTCGGGAATGATGCCCTCAGCTGTGATGTGATGTCCTAAAAATAGGACACCATCTTTAGAAACTCACGATTCATTCAGAGTTAGTCCTTCCTGTTGTAGCCTTTAAATAACTCTGCAAGGCCTCCTGATATGTTCAATTAAGTCAAATTCATATGCATTACACAGGACTCCCATCATATCCTTCCAGCAGCTGCATCACAACCAAGGTGAAGCTGAAAAAATGCCAAAATAGCAATCGAAAAACTGTCTGAAAGCATGTTGGCCAAATGGAGCAATTATCTGTGGAGTGGTGGTCGACAGGGAACTGACTCTGGCTTTTGGGACCTGCCGAAACTCTTGATGTTCCATTCCCTTTTGTGAAGACCTTTATGTGCGCAGCTGCGGCATGTTTTTTTTGTCATACACGTGGAAAAAGGTACTGTTCTCAGCTAACCAGTTTGTTCGGGTCAAATCTGCCCCTGTGCTTTTGGCACTGCCACCTTTCCGGTGCACCCATCAGTCGGCTTAGTCTCTTTCAAAATTATGTCCGTCATATCCACCCTCAACTCAACATGTGCTTTCTCATACAGTGGAATTGGGATTCACTGAGGTGAAAACAGAATGAAGGAGATGGCCCCATACTCTAATTCCCTCAGGAGAACTGAATAACTGAAGTGAAACCGTAACTTGAACAGTGTAAAGCTGTTGAATTAGCTGTAAAAAACAGCTCATGTTATTGTATTGGAGAGTATATCTCTCTCTCTCTCTCTCTCTATATATATATATATATATCTCTCTTCCTCCCTGCTGCAGTTCATAGTTCACTGTCAGTCTTTCTGGGCTGTAGCTTAGCCAGTCTATCAAAAGCCAGTTATTCTCCTCAATGTCTGAACTTTTCTTGGATGAAAATGGCCTTATCAATGGAGGCAGTGTTTGATATCCAGAATATTTCCAAGGGTAGTGTTTCATAAAGACATCATGGTAGATAAATGAAATGGCCTATGCATGCATATCCATAAAGAGGCTTTTAATGAGCTACACGCCCAACCCACCCCATTAAGCCAATATCTGGATAATGTCCCTTGCATTGTATCATTAACAAGACAATACCATCTTTAATTTTCATCATATGTTACATGCCATCATAAAAAAAACTTTGCATCTCAAAACAAATTTTCAGGAAATTAAAAACTGGTTGACTCTTATTACATTGCATTCGATAAGTGTTATTCACAAAGTGCTTTGAATAAATTGAATTATACACTGAGCGGAAGAATTGATAATTTGACACATACTGTCATGTGTCAAACTCAAAATTGCAGATGCAAGGTTTTTTTTTTTTTTTTTTTTTTTTTTTACAACTCTGGAGTTCACCAAAGATACGTCACAAATGCAGTAAAATAATAGTATTAATTCAAATTATACTAGTTGTAACATGCTACACTTTTCTGTAGGTTAGAGTGGACCTTAATTGTGTTGAATTATTGGGGTCCATGAAACGCACAGTTAGATGGAATTTTCCATTTTGGTCATGGATCGCTCCTCTGAAGCAAGCACCTGCTGCAGCAATCACCAAAGCATCCTCCAATGCTGCGCAGCCGGCCTTGCTGAAGACGACCGAAAACCGCCACACGGACTGGGTTTGCCGCTCCTCATGGCTTATCACTGTCTCCCGCTCAGTGTCGAAGCGTTTTTCTGTTTAAAAGGGCGTTTGCCTAAGCAGGTGTCATTGTGTATGTATTGTACGATAGATTTTGTTAAAATGCGTCTTGAAGTCACCAGAACTTTAAGTGCACAAACACAAACACCTGCTTATTGTGTCTGTCACACATCATAAAATCTTTTGTGATCTTTAGGGCATCCGTGATTTATATAAATGAATCAAATGCTTATTATGGGTGAGAGAAAATCCATTTAGTCAAAATAATCAGTCCTTATGAAATGTAATTTAGTAATTAAATATGGGTAACAAATTGTGGAGACGAAAATACTCTGACATGTTACTCATTTAATTTATTGTCCATTTTAGCACATATTAAATCGGTACTGATATTCACTAAACTGATCGGCCGGGTATGAGCTGGTCTGTCTTTTGTGTACTGTGCGGCAATGTTTCAGCGATGTCACATCTTGACAATGTCACTGGAACATTCTGCGTTTGACATGCTCTGGGGTCTCTTCAGGCTGCATTGCCTGTTGATTCAAGGTCTTTCTCAAAATAAACTATTATGTTTTACCCATGTATTGCACAGTCCTGAGTCATTTTTCCAGATTCTGAAATTGCATAGATGAATGGTAGGGAACCCTGGTACTACCCTGTTTCCATTCAAAATCTTAACTACAGTGAGCAATTAGATCAAGTGCATTAGCCTCAGAGTCTGACTGCTGAAATGCTTCTTCCCACTCCAGCACAAGGTCACCTTCACTCACACTGGGCCTTATAGTTAATAATATTATTTAGTTTTAATAATATAGTTGTCTGTGGCATCCAGGACCAGGGATGACTGTCCCTAGCATACATTAAAAAAAGCTACAATAAAAAACTTTTCACCCCTGTGACAATGGATTGAATAACATTTTAAGCACTTATAAGGCCGAGAACTGACAGGACACACACAACCGATTCCACTGAAAAAACTGGAAATGTTCATATAGGAAACGTTAAATTGAACTGTGACTTGAAGAAAATTGCAGCAGTGCTAAAAAATATTTTAAAAAAACTTGGTCCAAAACTGCAGTGCTTGAGTTATTCAATAGTGAATAACACATGGAATGGGATCACAGGGTACTTATTTGAGCCTCATATGCCAGGGAAATGATCATTTTCCCGGATGCCACATTTGTGGTTACCACTGTAGGTTTATATTAAGTCATTATGCTCTTAAAACACGTCCTGGCAACACCTGTCATTCAACCAGACATACTCTCCCAGAGATACTTACCATCTGATAACCCCTAAATTATGCACCAAAATACATTGTACAATTAATTGCAATAGCAAGACCACATTGAGAAGTCAGAAGTGAACTTTTACCTGCTGATAAAGTACTGGTGGCCAGATTGCCAGCAGACATGTAAAATGTTTCACTTGTATTTTTCAACTGGAATTACTGTGTCAGGGTAAAGAGTTTCAGTATTGTCAATGATAAGTGTCGGTACAAAGGAAAAAGAGTAGTGTTGTAATATACTAGGCCTCAGGGTTAAAGAGTGGTCACTGAATTGAGTAGGTTAAAATAATGGTGCCACTTTTATTTATAATGGACTTATCAAGTGTCAGAGCTCAGAAAACAAATACACAGGGGTGTAGCTAGACATTCTGGGCCCTGTGCACAGGCAGGTTCTGAGGGCCCCTCCACTTTATGAAATTTTTTTTACAGTTTTTCATGGGCCCCTTCAAATTCTTGGGCCCTATATACTTATTACCCTGCTACACCCCAGGTCTTACCTCCAAAACTGAAGAAAATGGGTTTGTCAGGAGTCGCGTCAGCGCCCCCTGGAGACCCTCCCACCACAGGTACAGGGATCCACCTACCACGAACAACCAGGACGCATGGAATCAGGTAAGCAAAGTCTTTTTCAGTCATTTTAATTTTACAGAATAAAAACAGCTCATTCCGCCTCTGACCCCACTCCCTTTCTCTTACTTCCCCTTGCTCAAGTGGAAGCCCCCAACCAACTGGCCAGCCCCATGCTGCACGGACAAGCCCCGGGAGAGGGACTGCCCTGCATCACACCGCAAGCCAGACACGCTAGTAAATACCCCTGTGCCCCAAACACACACCACTCCACTCCATACTCGTACGAAGGGTCCCTAGCAAATGGCTCTACCAATGTGCACACGCTCATCCTGACATCACCAGTGAGTGCATGTTTTGAACAGTCTAACTGCTTAAGACAGCCCATGTGCACTATGGTACACCAATACTGTAGCGCAAGAATAACTAAAGCAAAAAGCTAAGCTAAAGCAATAAAAGGACAGACAAACTCCCTGTCCTTTCCTGTTGCCTGTTGCTCTTGTTGCTCCTGTTGCTTCTCTGTTTCTGCTCGTTCTCGCTCATCCGCCCCTGGAACGCAAGCAAAAAGCTTTTGCTCCAGGCCTGCGCTCCGTCAACCATCCTGCACAGCACGGTGCACAACTGGCCTACTTCACGCAACGGATCCACAGCCATCCTGCATGGTAACACTGAATCACTGTTTTAGCTTGCTTCACAGCATCTGAAACATCACACAACAGCGAACCAAATTATTCAATCCAGATGTGCAAACTCGGACAACGTGCCAGTTCAGAAAGTTAAGCAGCGGGATTCCTTCTCCAATAATGGACGGACGAAAGGACAAAGCCCTTGGACAAATGAATTGCGTTATTTGCTATCCCCAGATAGCAACTACACGTAAGACGGACACACCAGGCACTCGCATTGGAAGTTTCACGTTCTGTTTAATTATGATGGAATGTATTTGCAATATCTGTACAATCGTGTATAACCGTGTATAGTCTGCGTTAAGAAAAGTATTGGCTAGCTAGCTACAGCTAATTAGTTTCATACCAGCAATCAATTATTGTATGTTCAACAAACAGGAATTTAAAATTTCTTAACAGAGATCTCTGCATGCGATCTCTAGAATGACTAACACGACCTATAATTTTCCTCCAAATCCGCCACACCAGCCGTGGAATTTGGATCCTTACGAAGCGCTGTGCACATTACCGACACATGTACATATCGACGGGAATGCGCCCATTGTTCCCAACTCATGAATGCACGCACACACACACACATACACACAATTTCCTTAGATGATAGAAACTGTTTAGTTTGGATTTTTCACTGTTGTTTAATAAATATATTTTATTAAACATTGTGTCTGTATTAATATTTTAAGAACATGAGCCGAGGTAAAATCAATCTGAATGTAATGCCTTCAACCATTATGAATTAAAAGTTGTTGTATCTTTAATTACACATTAGAGCATCAATAATTATGGTTCATAATTATCAAAAACTAGACTGATTGATGAATAAAATGACTGATTTCCACGTGAGTATACAAAGGGAAAAGACCTTGTTATACATATGTTTATTTAGAATATTAATATTATTTTCTGTCGCCGTGGTAGAATCCAATGCATTATCCTCATATCATCTGGTGTCTCTTATGAGGATATAGATAATATTAATTGTTCTACATATATTTACGACCAACTGTGAGGAATAGACAAATTTCCTACATAACTGGGGCAACACTTGAGGTTTAAATAATCCCAACATGCCGATTTTCCTCACTTTTTTCAGGTCCGTGACTTACGTTTTTTCTCAATTTTGGACTCAACTTTCGTTTTCTCACATTTAATCCATTCCTGCTTCCTTTTTTCTTCGTATCTACTATCTGCAGATTATTTCCAGCCACTTTCAGCAGAGAAATCAATACTTTTTGGAGGTCCGATTATTCAGACTTTTTTCAAGTCCGCAGCTTACGTGTTTTTCGGTTGTGGACTGAACTTATTCCTTACGTTTTCTCCCATTTAATCCATTCCTGCTTCCTTTTTTCTTCGTATCTACTATCTGCAGGCTATTTGCAGTCATTTTTAGCAGAAAAATCTATACTTTTTGGGAGTCCGATTTTTCAGACTTTTTTCAGGTCCGCAGGTTACGTTTTTTTCAGTTTTGGGCTCGACCAATTCCTTGTGTTTTCTCCCATTTAATCCATTCCTGATGCCTTTTTTCTTCGTATCTACTATCTACAGGCTTCACGTACATAGGAACGCATATAATTACTCCTGACAACCTTGTCTCTTGTGGGTGGAGACTATAGCGAATGTACAACAATTCAAACAAATAAAATTAAATATTTTTCAGTCAACAAATGTTTTTTCACTTTTCGAGGTAAGATGATCGTCGTCTGTCTTTTCAAGGTTTTCAGCAAAACATATACATCACATTTTGTCCCTTTCTAATCATTTTGGAAACATTTGTCTCCTCTGGGTGGATAATATAGGCAATTTACTGTGATTTAAAGTGAAAAAATCAAATATATTTATGTAAACCCATTTTTTAAACTTTTGGAGGTAAGCCTATCGTCTTATGTCTTTTCACGATTTTCAGGAGAACATATCCATCTCATTTACTCCCTTTCTTATCATTTCTGACAACTTTGTCGCCCATGGGCAGAAAGTACAGTTCATTTACTACGATTTAACCCTTGTATTATGTTCGTTTTTCCCCCCTTACTTTGGTGTTCCCGGTCAAATTTGACCGGTCTGGTTTACCTGTTGTTACATTAAAACAAAAAGCATAATTCAAACATAATCATCATCAGATTTTATTTAGCACATTTTAATGCTGTAAACAAGATGTCCAACTAGTGATGGACATGAAAAACTGCAATAAACATGCAAAAAATCAACAGAAAAAGTTATAATAACCATTAAAAATGGAGATTATATTCAGAAGATCAACATGAACAGGTGTGTGTGTTTGATTGTCCAATGTCACACACACACAACACACACACACACACACACACACACACACACACACACACACACACACGAGTGGCATTGGACAATCTGGTTGGAGTGTGCCTTGCAAACAAAAGCACCACATTTGTAGCAGGTGAGACTTGTTTTATTGTCTCTTGGGGCACAGAGCTGGCATCTCTTCCTCTTTTGCCCCTGTCTTTGATGGTGGGAGGGTCTGGGGCAGTGGCTGGGGCTTGTACACTCCTAACCAGACTAGAAGAGGCTGGAGTGCGGGGAAGGAGCTGTCATTGCTGAATGAGCGGTGTCACTAAAGCTTTCCCGAGCTCATCCAGGAAGAGACGTCTCTTGAAGCATTTCCCCTGATTCCAGGCTGGGTTGATCACCATCCTCACCACATATGCATTATACGCAGACACAGCCAGGATGTTGTGGAACACCACCACAGGCCAATGTGCTGTCATTTGCTTGCAGGTGTATGTACCTGTAAGCTGTGATGAAAGAAACAATAAATTAGAAATCAGAAACAATACTGAATCTGAATGCCATGCTTTACACTGGTAAAAGTAAAATAAATTACATGATAGATGAAGATATGCATTACCTTATCGAGGCAGTTAACACCTCCTTTGTTGCTGTTGTAGTCCTGGATGATATGGGGCTTCCTGTCTTCCGTGGTCCTGACAGCGTTATCTTTGTACAGTGTGCAAGTTAAACTTCTATCTTCTCTTCCTCTGGCTCAATAATTAGGTCCAGAGCCTCTCTGACTGTAAATTTCCTGTCACAGTCACTCATTCCTCTCACTCATTGTGGTCACAGAGTAAAATGAGAGCAAGGCACAAATAAAGGTTTATATAGGGTGTCTGTGAGAAGATCTGATACATAGTGTATTCTGTGAAGTGGTTCATGTGAGGGGATTGGGCATAAAAGCATGGGAAAGAGACAGGTTCCCATAACAAACACCTAATTGATTAGTTTGGAAATATATAATTATTTAGTGTAGCAAAATTGGGCACCTGTGGAGGGATGGTCACATAAGCGCGAGAAAGAGACAGGTTCCCATAAATGACACCTATTTCTTCAATCTGAAATGTGTGATTCACATGGATATGTGTGTGTATGTGTGTGTGTGTCTATTTGTTGGTGTGGATGGAAAGAAATGAAAATAATCTAGTATTACCCATTCATTATCTATGCCGGTCACTTTTGACCAGGAACACCACAGGTGCTACAAAGTTGATTAAACCACTGAAAATTCTGAGAATGTGGTGATCAAAAAGTTTATATGTTCAACTATCTAGTATGGAGGATATCATCAGGCCTTGGGGTAATCAGAGAAAAAATAAATTTTTTATGACCTTATGAAGTTGTAAATCGGTCAGATTTGACCCGAACATCATAGGAGGGTTAAAGTTAAAAAATCAAGTATTTTTTTCCCAACCCATTTTACTCACTTTTGGAGGTAAGGCTAAGGTAAGGTAGTCTTATGTCTTTTCATGATTTTCAGGAGAACATGTACATCTCATTTACTCCATTTCTAATCATTTCTGACAACTTTGTCGCCCATGGGCAGAAAGTACAGTTCATTTACTACGATTTAAAGTTAAAAAATCAAGTATTTTTTTCCCAACCCATTTTACTCACTTTTGGAGGTAAGGCTATAGTCTTATGTCTTTTTACGATTTTCAGGAGAAGATATACATCTCATTTACTCCCTTTCTAATCATTTCTGACAACTTTGTCACCCATGGGCAGATAGTACAGTTCATTGACTATGATTTAAAGTTAAAAAATCAAATATTTTTCTCCCAACCCATTTTTCTCACTTTTGGAGGTAAGGCTATATAGTCTTATGTCTTTTCATGATTTGCAGGAGAACATATACATCTCATTTACTCCCTTTCCTATCATTTCTGACAACTTTGTCACCCATGGGCAGATAGTACAGTTCATTGACTACGATTTAAAGTTAAAAAATCAAATATTTTTCTCCCAACCCATTTTTTTCACTTTTGGAGGTAAGGCTACAGTCTTATGTCTTTTCACGATTTTCAGGAGAAGATATACATCTCATTTACTCCCTTTCTAATCATTTCTGACAACTTTGTCGCCCATGGGCAGAAAGTACAGTTCATTTACTACGATTTAAAGTTAAAAAATCAAGTATTTTTTTCCCAACCCATTTTACTCACTTTTGGAGGTAAGGCTATAGTCTTATGTCTTTTTACGATTTTCAGGAGAAGATATACATCTCATTTACTCCCTTTCTAATCATTTCTGACAACTTTGTCACCCATGGGCAGATAGTACAGTTCATTGACTATGATTTAAAGTTAAAAAATCAAATATTTTTCTCCCAACCCATTTTTCTCACTTTTGGAGGTAAGGCTATATAGTCTTATGTCTTTTCATGATTTTCAGGAGAACATGTACATCTCATTTACTCCCTTTCTTATGATTTCTGACAACTTTGTCACCCATGGGCAGATAGTACAGTTCATTTACTACGATTTAAAGTTAAAAAATCAAATATTTTTCTCCCAACCCATTTTACTCACTTTTGGAGGTAAGGCTATAGTCTTATGTCTTTTCACGATTTTCAGGAGAACATGTACATCTCATTTACTCCCTTTCTTATGATTTCTGACAACTTTGTCACCCATGGGCAGATAGTACAGTTCATTTACTACGATTTAAAGTTAAAAAATCAAATATTTTTCTCCCAACCCATTTTTTCACTTTTGGAGGTAAGGCTACAGTCTTATGTCTTTTCACGATTTTCAGGAGAAGATATACATCTCATTTACTCCCTTTCTAATCATTTCTGACAACTTTGTCGCCCATGGGCAGAAAGTACAGTTCATTTACTACGATTTAAAGTTAAAAAATCAAGTATTTTTTTTCCCAACCCATTTTACTCACTTTTGGAGGTAAGGCTATAGTCTTATGTCTTTTCATGATTTTCAGGAGAACATGTACATCTCATTTACTCCTTTCTTATGATTTCTGACAACTTTGTCACCCATGGGCAGATAGTACAGTTCATTTACTACGATTTAAAGTTAAAAAATCAAATATTTTTCTCCCAACCCATTTTTTTCACTTTTGGAGGTAAGGCTATAGTCTTATGTCTTTTCACGATTTTCAGGAGAACATGTACATCTCATTTACTCCCTTTCTTATGATTTCTGACAACTTTGTCACCCATGGGCAGATAGTACAGTTCATTGACTATGATTTAAAGTTAAAAAATCAAATATTTTTCTCCCAACCCATTTTTTTCACTTTTGGAGGTAAGGCTATAGTCTTATGTCTTTTCATGATTTTCAGGAGAAGATATACATCTCATTTACTCCCTTTCTAATCATTTCTGACAACTTTGTCGCCCATGGGCAGATAGTACAGTTCATTTACTACGATTTAAAGTTAAAAAATCAAGTATTTTTTTCCCAACCCATTTTACTCACTTTTGGAGGTAAGGCTATAGTCTTATGTCTTTTTACGATTTTCAGGAGAAGGTATACATCTCATTTACTCCTTTCTAATCATTTCTGACAACTTTGTCACCCATGGGCAGATAGTACAGTTCATTGACTATGATTTAAAGTTAAAAAATGAAATATTTTTCTCCCAACCCATTTTCTCACTTTTGGAGGTAAGGCTATAGTCTTATGTCTTTTCATGATTTGCAGGAGAACATATACATCTCATTTACTCCCTTTTCCTATCATTTCTGACAACTTTGTCACCCATGGGCAGATAGTACAGTTCATTGACTACGATTTAAAGTTAAAAAATCAAATATTTTTCTCCCAACCCATTTTTTCACTTTTGGAGGTAAGGCTACAGTCTTATGTCTTTTCACGATTTTCAGGAGAAGATATACATCTCATTTACTCCTTTCTAATCATTTCTGACAACTTTATCGCCCATGGGCAGAAAGTACAGTTCATTTACTACGATTTAAAGTTAAAAAATCAAGTATTTTTTTCCCAACCCATTTTACTCACTTTTGGAGGTAAGGCTATAGTCTTATGTCTTTTCATGATTTTCAGGAGAACATGTACATCTCATTTACTCCCTTTCTTATGATTTCTGACAACTTTGTCACCCATGGGCAGATAGTACAGTTCATTGACTATGATTTAAAGTTAAAAATCAAATATTTTCTCCCAACCCATTTTTTTCACTTTTGGAGGTAAGGCTATAGTCTTATGTCTTTTCATGATTTTCAGGAGAACATGTACATCTCATGTACTCCCTTTCTAATCATTTCTGACAACTTTGTCGCCCATGGGCTGAAAGTACAGTTCATTTACTACGATTTAAAATTAAAAAATCAAATATTTTTCCCAACCCATTTACTCACTTTTGGAGGTAAGGCTACAGTCTTATGTCTTTTCACGATTTTCAGGAGAAGATATACATCTCATTTACTCCCTTTCTAATCATTTCTGACAACTTTGTCACCCATGGGCAGATAGTACAGTTCATTGACTATGATTTAAAGTTAAAAAATCAAATATTTTTCTCCCAACCCATTTTTTTCACTTTTGGAGGTAAGGCTATAGTCTTATGTCTTTTCATGATTTTCAGGAGAACATGTACATCTCATTTACTCCCTTTCTAATCATTTCTGACAACTTTGTCGCCCATGGGCAGATAGTACAGTTCATTTACTACGATTTAAAGTTAAAAAATCAAATATTTTTCTCCCAACCCATTTTTTTCACTTTTGGAGGTAAGGCTATAGTCTTATGTCTTTTCACGATTTTCAGGAGAACATGTACATCTCATTTACTCCCTTTCTTATGATTTCTGACAACTTTGTCACCCATGGGCAGATAGTACAGTTCATTGACTATGATTTAAAGTTAAAAAAATCAAATATTTTTCTCCCAACCCATTTTTTCACTTTTGGGAGGTAAGGCTATAGTCTTATGTCTTTTCATGATTTTCAGGAGAACATGTACATCTCATTTACTCCCTTTCTTATGATTTCTGACAACTTTGTCACCCATGGGCAGATAGTACAGTTCATTTACTACGATTTAAAGTTAAAAAATCAAATATTTTTCTCCCAACCCATTTTTCTCACTTTTGGAGGTAAGGCTACAGTCTTATGTCTTTTCACGATTTTCAGGAGAAGATATACATCTCATTTACTCCCTTTCTAATCATTTCTGACAACTTTGTCACCCATGGGCAGATAGTACAGTTCATTTACTACGATTTAAAGTTAAAAAATCAAGTATTTTTTTCCCAACCCATTTTACTCACTTTTGGAGGTAAGGCTATAGTCTTATGTCTTTTTACGATTTTCAGGAGAAGATATACATCTCATTTACTCCCTTTCTAATCATTTCTGACAACTTTGTCACCCATGGGCAGATAGTACAGTTCATTGACTATGATTTAAAGTTAAAAAATCAAATATTTTTCTCCCAACCCATTTTTTTCACTTTTGGAGGTAAGGCTATAGTCTTATGTCTTTTCATGATTTTCAGGAGAACATGTACATCTCATTTACTCCCTTTCTAATCATTTCTGACAACTTTGTTGTCGCCCATGGGCAGATAGTACAGTTCATTTACTACGATTTAAAGTTAAAAAATCAAATATTTTTCTCCCAACCCATTTTTTTCACTTTTGGAGGTAAGGCTATAGTCTTATGTCTTTTCACGATTTTCAGGAGAACATGTACATCTCATTTACTCCCTTTCTTATGATTTCTGACAACTTTGTCACCCATGGGCAGATAGTACAGTTCATTGACTATGATTTAAAGTTAAAAATCAAATATTTTTCTCCCAACCCATTTTTTCACTTTTGGAGGTAAGGCTATAGTCTTATGTCTTTTCATGATTTTCAGGAGAACATGTACATCTCATTTACTCCTTTCTTATGATTTCTGACAACTTTGTCACCCATGGGCAGATAGTACAGTTCATTTACTACGATTTAAAGTTAAAAAATCAAATATTTTTCTCCCAACCCATTTTCTCACTTTTGGAGGTAAGGCTACAGTCTTATGTATTTTCACGATTTTCAGGAGAAGATATACATCTCATTTACTGCCTTTCTAATCATTTCTGACAACTTTGTCACCCATGGGCAGATAGTACAGTTCATTTCCTACGATTTAAAGTTAAAAAATCAAGTATTTTTTTCCCAACCCATTTTACTCACTTTTGGAGGTAAGGCTATAGTCTTATGTCTTTTCATGATTTTCAGGAGAACATGTACATCTCATTTACTCCTTTCTTATGATTTCTGACAACTTTGTCACCCATGGGCAGATAGTACAGTTCATTGACTATGATTTAAAGTTAAAAAATCAAATATTTTTCTCCCAACCCATTTTTTTCACTTTTGGAGGTAAGGCTATAGTCTTATGTCTTTTCATGATTTTCAGGAGAACATGTACATCTCATTTACTCCCTTTCTAATCATTTCTGACAACTTTGTCGCCCATGGGCAGAAAGTACAGTTCATTTACTACGATTTAAAATTAAAAAATCAAGTATTTTTTTCCCAACCCATTTTACTCACTTTTGGAGGTAAGGCTATAGTCTTATGTCTTTTTACGATTTTCAGGAGAAGATATACATCTCATTTACTCCCTTTCTAATCATTTCTGACAACTTTGTCACCCATGGGCAGATAGTACAGTTCATTGACTATGATTTAAAGTTAAAAAAATCAAATATTTTTCTCCCAACCCATTTTTTTCACTTTTGGAGGTAAGGCTATAGTCTTATGTCTTTTCATGATTTTCAGGAGAACATGTACATCTCATTTACTCCCTTTCTTATGATTTCTGACAACTTTGTCACCCATGGGCAGATAGTACAGTTCATTTACTACGATTTAAAGTTAAAAAATCAAATATTTTTCTCCCAACCCATTTTTCTCACTTTTGGAGGTAAGGCTACAGTCTTATGTCTTTTCACGATTTTCAGGAGAAGATATACGTCTCATTTACTCCTTTCTAATCATTTCTGACAACTTTGTCACCCATGGGCAGATAGTACAGTTCATTTACTACGATTTAAAGTTAAAAAATCAAATATTTTTCTCCCAACCCATTTTCTCACTTTTGGAGGTAAGGCTACAGTCTTATGTCTTTTCACGATTTTCAGGAGAAGATATACATCTCATTTACTCCCTTTCTAATCATTTCTGACAACTTTGTCGCCCATGGGCAGAAAGTACAGTTCATTTACTACGATTTAAAATAAAAAATCAAGTATTTTTTCCCAACCCATTTTACTCACTTTTGGAGGTAAGGCTATAGTCTTATGTCTTTTACGATTTTCAGGAGAAGGTATACATCTCATTTACTCCCTTTCTAATCATTTCTGACAACTTTGTCACCCATGGGCAGATAGTACAGTTCATTGACTATGATTTAAAGTTAAAAATGAAATATTTTTCTCCCAACCCATTTTCTCACTTTTGGAGGTAAGGCTATATAGTCTTATGTCTTTTCATGATTTGCAGGAGAACATATACATCTCATTTACTCCCTTTCCTATCATTTCTGACAACTTTGTCACCCATGGGCAGATAGTACAGTTCATTGACTACGATTTAAAGTTAAAAAATCAAATATTTTTCTCCCAACCCATTTTTTCACTTTTGGAGGTAAGGCTACAGTCTTATGTCTTTTCACGATTTTCAGGAGAAGATATACATCTCATTTACTCCCTTTCTAATCATTTCTGACAACTTTATCGCCCATGGGCAGAAAGTACAGTTCATTTACTACGATTTAAAGTTAAAAAATCAAGTATTTTTTTCCCAACCCATTTTACTCACTTTTGGAGGTAAGGCTATAGTCTTATGTCTTTTCATGATTTTCAGGAGAACATGTACATCTCATTTACTCCCTTTCTTATGATTTCTGACAACTTTGTCACCCATGGGCAGATAGTACAGTTCATTGACTATGATTTAAAGTTAAAAAATCAAATATTTTTCTCCCAACCCATTTTTTTCACTTTTGGAGGTAAGGCTATAGTCTTATGTCTTTTCATGATTTTCAGGAGAACATGTACATCTCATGTACTCCCTTTCTAATCATTTCTGACAACTTTGTCGCCCATGGGCTGAAAGTACAGTTCATTTACTACGATTTAAAATTAAAAAATCAAATATTTTTTTCCCAACCCATTTTACTCACTTTTGGAGGTAAGGCTACAGTCTTATGTCTTTTCACGATTTTCAGGAGAAGATATACATCTCATTTACTCCTTTCTAATCATTTCTGACAACTTTGTCACCCATGGGCAGATAGTACAGTTCATTGACTATGATTTAAAGTTAAAAATCAAATATTTTTCTCCCAACCCATTTTTTCACTTTTGGAGGTAAGGCTATAGTCTTATGTCTTTTCATGATTTTCAGGAGAACATGTACATCTCATTTACTCCCTTTCTAATCATTTCTGACAACTTTGTCGCCCATGGGCAGATAGTACAGTTCATTTACTACGATTTAAAGTTAAAAATCAAATATTTTTCTCCCAACCCATTTTTTCACTTTTGGAGGTAAGGCTATAGTCTTATGTCTTTTCATGATTTTCAGGAGAACATGTACATCTCATTTACTCCCTTTCTTATGATTTCTGACAACTTTGTCACCCATGGGCAGATAGTACAGTTCATTGACTATGATTTAAAGTTAAAAAATCAAATATTTTTCTCCCAACCCATTTTTTTCACTTTTGGAGGTAAGGCTATAGTCTTATGTCTTTTCATGATTTTCAGGAGAACATGTACATCTCATTTACTCCTTTCTTATGATTTCTGACAACTTTGTCACCCATGGGCAGATAGTACAGTTCATTTACTACGATTTAAAGTTAAAAAAATCAAATATTTTTCTCCCAACCCATTTTTCTCACTTTTGGAGGTAAGGCTACAGTCTTATGTCTTTTCACGATTTTCAGGAGAAGATATACATCTCATTTACTCCCTTTCTAATCATTTCTGACAACTTTGTCACCCATGGGCAGATAGTACAGTTCATTTACTACGATTTAAAGTTAAAAATCAAGTATTTTTTCCCAACCCATTTTACTCACTTTTGGAGGTAAGGCTATAGTCTTATGTCTTTTTACGATTTTCAGGAGAAGATATACATCTCATTTACTCCATTTCTAATCATTTCTGACAACTTTGTCACCCATGGGCAGATAGTACAGTTCATTGACTATGATTTAAAGTTAAAAAATCAAATATTTTTCTCCCAACCCATTTTTTTCACTTTTGGAGGTAAGGCTATAGTCTTATGTCTTTTCATGATTTTCAGGAGAACATGTACATCTCATTTACTCCCTTTCTAATCATTTCTGACAACTTTGTCGCCCATGGGCAGATAGTACAGTTCATTTACTACGATTTAAAGTTAAAAAATCAAATATTTTTCTCCCAACCCATTTTTTTCACTTTTGGAGGTAAGGCTATAGTCTTATGTCTTTTCATGATTTTCAGGAGAACATGTACATCTCATTTACTCCTTTCTTATGATTTCTGACAACTTTGTCACCCATGGGCAGATAGTACAGTTCATTGACTATGATTTAAAGTTAAAAAATCAAATATTTTTCTCCCAACCCATTTTTTTCACTTTTGGAGGTAAGGCTATAGTCTTATGTCTTTTCATGATTTTCAGGAGAACATGTACATCTCATTTACTCCCTTTCTTATGATTTCTGACAACTTTGTCACCCATGGGCAGATAGTACAGTTCATTTACTATGATTTAAAGTTAAAAAATCAAATATTTTTCTCCCAACCCATTTTCTCACTTTTGGAGGTAAGGCTACAGTCTTATGTCTTTTCATGATTTTCAGGAGAAGATATACATCTCATTTACTCCCTTTCTAATCATTTCTGACAACTTTGTCACCCATGGGCAGATAGTACAGTTCATTTACTACGATTTAAAGTTAAAAAATCAAGTATTTTTTTCCCAACCCATTTTACTCACTTTTGGAGGTAAGGCTATAGTCTTATGTCTTTTCATGATTTTCAGGAGAACATGTACATCTCATTTACTCCCTTTCTTATGATTTCTGACAACTTTGTCACCCATGGGCAGATAGTACAGTTCATTGACTATGATTTAAAGTTAAAAAATCAAATATTTTTCTCCCAACCCATTTTTTCACTTTTGGAGGTAAGGCTATAGTCTTATGTCTTTTCATGATTTTCAGGAGAACATGTACATCTCATTTACTCCTTTCTAATCATTTCTGACAACTTTGTCACCCATGGGCAGAAAGTACAGTTCATTTACTACGATTTAAAATTAAAAATCAAATATTTTTTCCAACCCATTTTTCTCACTTTTGGAGGTAAGGCTATAGTCTTATGTCTTTTTCACGATTTTCAGGAGAAGATATACATCTCATTTACTCCCTTTCTAATCATTTCTGACAACTTTGTCACCCATGGGCAGATAGTACAGTTCTTTGACTATGATTTAAAGTTAAAAAATCAAATATTTTTCTCCCAACCCATTTTTTTCACTTTTGGAGGTAAGGCTATAGTCTTATGTCTTTTCATGATTTTCAGGAGAACATGTACATCTCATTTACTCCCTTTCTTATGATTTCTGACAACTTTGTCACCCATGGGCAGATAGTACAGTTCATTTACTATGATTTAAAGTTAAAAAATCAAATATTTTTCTCCCAACCCATTTTTTCACTTTTGGAGGTAAGGCTATAGTCTTATGTCTTTTCATGATTTTCAGGAGAACATGTACATCTCATTTACTCCCTTTCTTATGATTTCTGACAACTTTGTCACCCATGGGCAGATAGTACAGTTCATTTACTATGATTTAAAGTAAAAAAATCAAATATTTTTCTCCCAACCCATTTTTTCACTTTTGGAGGTAAGGCTATAGTCTTATGTCTTTTCATGATTTTCAGGAGAACATATACATCTCATTTACTCCCTTTCTAATCATTTCTGACAACTTTGTCACCCATGGGCAGATAGTACAGTTCATTTACTACGATTTAAAGTTAAAAAATCAAATATTTTTCTGTCAACCCATTTTTCTCACTTTTGGAGGTAAGGCTATAGTCTTATGTCTTTTTACTATTTTCATGAGAACATAGACATCTCATTTACTCCCTTTCTAATCATTTCTGACAAGTTTGTCACCCATGGCCAGATAGCACAGTTCATTTCCTATGATTTAAAGTTAAAAAAATCAAATATTTTTCTGTCAACCCATTTTTCTCACTTTTGGAGGTAAGGCTATAGTCTTATGTCTTTTCATGATTTTCAGGAGAACATATACATCTCATTTACTCCCTTTCTATAATTTCTGACAACTTTGTCACACATGGGCAGATAGTACAGTTCATTTACTACGATTTAAAGTTAAAAAATCAAATATTTTTCTCCCAACCCATTTTTCTCACTTTTGGAGGTAAGGCTATATAGTCTTATGTCTTTTCATGATTTTCAGGAGAACATATACATCTCATTTACTCCCTTTCTTATCATTTCTGACAACTTTGTCACACATGGGCAGATAGTACAGTTTATTTACTACGATTTAAAGTAAAAAATCAAATATTTTTCTCCCAACCCATTTTTCTCACTTTTGGAGGTAAGGCTATCGTCTTATGTCTTTTCAACATTTTCAGGAGAACATATACATCTCATTTACTCCCTCTGTGACTCTGAATCAACAGTGCCCCAGTGGAGAGGTTGAGCAACTTCTGATACCTCGGTGTACTCATCATCGAGGACCTGACATGGACCGCTCACTCCACCACCCTGACGAAAAATGCACAGCAACGCCTCTACCACCTCAGACTATTAAAGAAATTCATACTGCCAAAACAGATCTTTAAAACCTATTCTGGTGCTTTTGAGAGCATTCTGGCAGGATGCATCACTGCCTGGTATGGGAACTGCCCAACACGGGATCGTAAGACCCTGCAGAGGATGGTGAGACTAGCTGAGTACACCACAGGGACTGCTCTAACTCCCCTCCAGGACTTGTATACCAGGCAGTGCAACACCAGATCCAGTTGGATCATGAAGGATCCCTATCACCCAAACCAAGGACTTTTTCAGTGGCTGTGGTCAGGTTGCCTCCGCAACCTCAAGGCTCTGAGAGGCTCCCAGGATCTTCTTCCCCCAGGCCAACAGACCGCTACATGCAGCCTGCAGGGAGGTATAATTCTGACCTGTCTGTATTGCATTTACTCTGTCCAGATTCTTTCTTTTCTTTATCGGATATTTTTCCTTAATGTCCATGGACTTTCTGTCATGGCCATAATTTCGCCCAAAAAATAGTCGTTGAAAATGTGACAATGTTTAGTCATCAATTTTTGTCCAAATTTATCCTAAAAATAGTCATTGAAAATGTGACTGTGTATTCATCTGTTTTTGATCCAAACGTAGCGCAGAAATAGTCGTTGAAAATGTGATTGTTTAGTTGCCGATTTTAGTCCAAATTTAGCCAAAAAATAGTCTTTGACAATTTCACGTTGTTTAGAGGTGCAATGTGCTGAAATGGCAACTTCTGAGTGGAAGAAGGCATCGTGCATTGCGGTGAGGCATAGTGGCCGATGCGCCAAGAGCAACAATAAAACCCAAAGGTTTAACCTGCCATAAGCACATTAATTTCAGCTGTTCATTAGGTTAAGCACAACCCTAGAGTATTACTTGACATGACCATGATGCATGGAGCTGACATTATGACATCACACAACTTCATTTACGTCACAGTGAAGCTGATTGCTTATTCTATATATTGACTTGTGTCTCTCACCTTGTGGGTTAGTCCGTGTGTAGGTTTGCAAAAACCGAAGCGGTTAACGATCCAGTCCACGTTACGCTCTGTCATAGGGGTAATTTGGACTGCTTTTTCATCTACCAACTTTGGCGTCTTGGATTGTACTCTTGGATTGTATACAGTTCTTCCAGGGACAATCTATTGGTAAGCATCTATGAAAATGTGATTTCTTTAGCTAAAGCTGGGCACTTTCAAGCACCGGTAAGTACATTCAGTTAGCTCAAACAGCTGTACGTTTGGCTGTATTGCAAAGGTTTGTGGAGTCGGTTCTGCGTTTATTAGGGTACAGTAATTTACAACCTGGTAGATCATTCTATTTGGACCATTCAAAAATTGTGCAGCGATAGATTACTTATTCGAATTGAGCATTATAACTTTATTAGTTCGCTTGCCAAGGACGCAAACGTAACTGTCCTTCTTTATCTACCGATACCATCTCACCATAAACTAATACAGGGTTCAGGTTGCTTGCATTTTCTCAGATATACGGTTTACACTGAACTATAATGGAAACGGACTTAATTTACTAAACACTGAACGAATGCACCTCAGAAGTTCACACTGGCCGGTAAACAAATAGATCGGTTACACCAAGCAACGGTGACAAGAGGAACTGCCAGGGTCATAAACGTAATTAACGTAACGTAAATGTATTTACCACTTCATCTATACGTAGTTGTATTTATGTAGTTGTGCTATCTACTTTTTGTAAACAGTCCTCTAATGTTAAATTGGTTTAACAAATAACGGGGACAACCAACTTCTTGCCGTGGAGGTGCATAGTGCTGTCGCTGCCGTTAAACAGCTGACCAGATATCGTTCTCGAGGATATCTATATCTTACATACTTTAACTGGCAATCTGGAATAACGTTTATGTTGATGTACTAATGTTATCCTTGTCTATAACTCCCATTCCATTTCTTTGCTATAGCTGGACTGTTTTAAAGGTTTACCCATATAACCCTAAAGACTTCTCAAGAAACCGAAGTAATTCGGTCGTATTTGCAATCCAATGCTAACCTGCCTGTTGTGCTCACTGCGTGACAGGTGTAATGACAGCACTCCTGGAAAGCTGTATGTGTTCTGGTCTACATTAAGTACAATGCAGCGTAGACGCATATTACTGTAACCTTGCACATATAATGATAATGCTGTACAAATATAGTGATCTGAAATGACGAATTAATGTTTTGAAAGTTCAGAACAGAAAGTTCTGCCGGCTCTTGACTGCTACATGACCTCCTGCTACTAGCTAATAATGTAATTCTTACTTTACTATTTACTGGAACTAATATGTTGTTTCAAATGTATTCCTCCAGACTTTGGCAAACAAAGTTTCTATATGACCTCTATGTTTTAGGTTAACTCTTAATTAATCGGGTTAAGTAAAATGCAAATGGCATAGTGGCTCAAGATGGATGTTCTCTGCTTGTCGCCATCACATTTAGTCTTATTTTATTATCTAAAACTGTAATAACATTTGTCTTCTGAGGCAGCAGCACCAGGTATAACATCTTATGCTAACATAGTAGTCAGTGATAAGTATTTAACAGTTTATTCATTTATTTATTTATTTTCTTGAAGGCCAGCCCTTTCAAGTTTTTTCCTGAAAAATCATGGCTGTGGCCTGTAGTACTGTAAGGTTTTCAGTGAGTGTTTTAACCTGAGTTTCCATTTTGTCCAGCCTTTGGGCACCATGACTGACATGTGGGATCCAGGCCTATTTGCAGTCATTTTAGGCGCAGCCACCTCGGTGGGATGCATCTCAAGACTTGTGGTGAGCCATTTTACTTGCACTTTCACTTTACTGCATTTAACCAAGCAGCAGTTTAATTCTGCATACTAGCTTCTGTCACATACTATTTTAGCACCTAACTAGTCATCTACTGACACAACAGCGTGCAAACACATCCCAGGTCGAGCATAACCAGGGGTAACCCCATTTATACCAAAGCCATGTTGGACCTGGGTCTCAACCCTGCTCCTGACCGTGGTTATTGAACACCCATTTACACTAGCGGCTGACCAACTGGGGTCATAAGGTTGGGGTGAAAGGGGTAACATGCAAAACTCATCAACACCCCCCCCAAATGTATCCAGTCTCTCAGATTCATAAACTTCATTATTTGTGTTACAGAGCTGTGAAAATGTCTCTCTTGAGACACATTCTGCAGTCTGAATTAAAACATGACCCATTTTACTCATTTATTTGTACAATTAATCATAGCAGGAACTCTTGTAATTTCGCAGGACTGCTATGCACAGTGTTGCTCTGTGTGCAGATGAATTAATTGCATAAACTGATTATTACCTTAAGCCATTTTCTGTTCAGTTTATTGTCTATAGCGATTACTTGTTTAAACCATGTGCTGTGTGTAATTAAAGTGCTGCCATGGCTGTTTTAAATCAGTCCTGTATTCAATGAAATTGTATGTACTGATTATTTTTCTCCTTTTTGTCTTTTTTCACTTAGTCTTCAACGAGGGAACACCAAAGTAAGTTCAGTTATTTACAATTAGTAAATACATCACTTACAATGTGTGAATTAATTCAGAGGGCTTGTTGTAATTCCCCTTTATGTTTTGTATTTTTAGGGATGGAGAAGGATCTCTATCGGGAAATGGTTAAATGTTCCAACCTGAAGCTAAGAGTATGTTCTGTTCATATTTTTCCCATTTGTAAAGGTCCTTTGAACAGAGTTAACCATCTTTCCTTGTCTCGTTTTTTTTAGGTGCGACAATGCCACCAGGAGCTGGCTGAATTTGAACATCAATACGAAGATCTTAAGGTGAGAGAAGTTGTTATCAGCAGCATAGCCCTAACACTATGGAAGAGATCAGTCATACACTCATATCGACATGCTGTTTATTTCTGTAGCATTGTTTTTTTGTGTAATTAAGTCTGTAAATGTAAAAATTGTTATTTTATATTTTGATTGATGTTACTGTATGTTTTTTTATAGGAGTCATTCAAACAGTGCCAGGAACAGGCAGCTTGTCAGGCTGAGAAAAGTGCTGAGGAAATCCAGAGAAACCTCAAAACGATTCACGCTCTGGAGGAGAAGCTGGCAGACATGGTTCTCCAGAAAGAGCAGAAGGAGAAGCAGGTGGCAGCTATGGCCAAAATGGTGGAGGATAGAGAAAACAGCTGGTAGCTATGGCCAAATTGGATAAAGAGAAGGAGCAGAGGCTGGCAGCCATGGCGAAGATGAATGAGGAGAAAAGCAGAGCAGGGGCTGGCAGCCATGGCAAAATGGTTCAAGATAAGGAAGAGCAGTTGGCAACCATGGCCAATATGCATATGGAGAAAGCACAGAGGCTGGAAGCCATGAGCAAGATGGTGGAGGACAGGGAGCAGCAGCTGGTAGCCATAATGAAAATGAATGAGGAGAAAGAGCAGACTCTGGCTGCCATGGCTAAGATGGTTCAGGACAAGGAACAGCAGTTGGCAACCCAGACCAAGATGAATGAGGAGAAAGAGCAGACTCTGGCTGCCATGGCTAAGATGGTTCAGGACAAGGAACAGCAGTTGGCAACCCAGACCAAGATGAATGAGGAGAAAGAGCAGACTCTGGCTGCCATGGCTAAGATGGTTCAGGACAAGGAACAGCAGTTGGCAACCCAGACCAAGATGAATGAGGAGAAAGAGCAGACTCTGGCTGCCATGGCTAAGATGGTTCAGGACAAGGAACAGCAGTTGGCAACCCAGACCAAGATGAATGAGGAGAAAGAGCAGACTCTGGCTGCCATGGCTAAGATGGTTCAGGACAAGGAACAGCAGTTGGCAACCCAGACCAAGATGAATGAGGAGAAAGAGCAGACTCTGGCTGCCATGGCTAAGATGGTTCAGGACAAGGAACAGCAGTTGGCAACCCAGACCAAGATGAATGAGGAGAAAGAGCAGACTCTGGCTGCCATGGCTAAGATGGTTCAGGACAAGGAACAGCAGTTGGCAACCCAGACCAAGATGAATGAGGAGAAAGAGCAGACTCTGGCTGCCATGGCTAAGATGGTTCAGGACAAGGAACAGCAGTTGGCAACCCAGACCAAGATGAATGAGGAGAAGGAGCAGAGGCTGGCAGCCATGGCTCAGATGGCTGATGAAAAAGAGGCTGCCCTGCTGCAGTAAGTATTAACTCTGTCAAGGGGCAGGTGGGATTCATTCACTCACAGCACAGCCAATCAGGCTGCAGGTGTTTGACTCACATTGAGATGTTGAGCTGTGGTTCTTCTCTACTTGTGATTAACACTGAAGTAATACAGCAGGAGAAAGGGTGCTTATGAGCTAAGAACCACCCAAAGCTGAAGCTCAGGTTGAAGCTGTGCGGTTTAAGGATGAAGCTGTGCAGTTGATGGCTAAAGCCTGTGTTTTCTCTGCTTTCCAGGAAGATCGCTCAGGCAGAGGCCCTGCAGCTCAGCTTGACGGAGCAGAACAGACATCTGCAGGAGAAGTGAGTTCAGTAGCCAATCAGTGCCTCTCAAATGTGTTAGCAGTGTTTACATTGGGATGGCAATGAAGACCTTATCGCAATTAGTACCTGGAAAACAGCTGAATGGAAGGCATTACAGCTGAATGAAAAGCTC
This sequence comes from Albula goreensis, assembly GCA_022829145.1. Taxonomy (NCBI): domain Eukaryota; kingdom Metazoa; phylum Chordata; class Actinopteri; order Albuliformes; family Albulidae; genus Albula; species Albula goreensis. Next base: position 6,102,604 of record CM040758.1, read on the forward strand.
TTTGTCTCTGACTAGGATGGTGAGTGTGGAGAAAGAGCACTCTGAGGAAAAGGAGAGAAACCTCGGCCAGATCAAGGCTATGGAGGAGAAGCTGACAGAACTGACTCTCGAGACTCAGCAGAAAGAGGAACAGCTGGCAGACATGGCAAAACACACCATGATCAAGGAGCAGCGGCTGGCAGCCATGGCTGAACGTGCTGAGGAAAAAGCGGCTGTTCTGGCCCAGTAAGTGTTGACTCTGCCGAGGGGCAGGTGGGATTCATTCATTCACAGCGTGGCCAATCAGGCCACAGGTGTGTGACTCACGTTCAGATGGTCAGCTCTGGTACTTCTTCATTTGTGACTGACGCTGTAATCATACAACTGGTCGAGTACTGAAGCTGCGCAGTTGAACACCAAAGCTGCAGTTGAAGGCTGAAGCCCATGTTTTCTCTGCTCTGCAGGAAGATCACCGAAACAGTGGCCATGCAGCTCAGCCTGAAGGAGGAGAACAAACGTCGGGAGGAAGAGTTCTGTCAGCTCAAGATCGAGATGGAGGAGAAGGAGAACACCCTTGCAGCTTTGGTGAACAATCTGACCTAACTCTGTCAACACCGTGCACTCCACTTTAGATTCACATCCGCTCACTGCCAGTTTAAAGTTTTGCATTCAGCATGTAATCAGAGCAAGTTTAAGGTTTATCCTGAAAGTTTTGAAAGATTGCAAGAACTTTTTTTCAAGAAATCTCAGTTTCAGTGCAATGTCAGTGCAAATGCCTAAAAACAGTGACATGATGGCTGTTATTAGTAAAGTAGAAATGCCTTATTGGTCAGGGCTCACAGATCATTTCTGCAGCAGGTCTATGTCTTGATTTAAACCATAAGTGTATAACATTTCCTCAATGTTACACACCTCCTGTAAGATCTTAGAGCTATTGTCGCCTGTCTCTCTCCAGGTGGAATCATACAAAATGGCCGCAAGTGAGAATCAGGTAAGGGGGAAGTACATAGCAATTAAAACAGTCAGTGTGTCAGTTGAGCCTTTCAAATACTGAAAGTTTATTCCCCTTCCTTTGCCTCCAGGTGACTGCCAGCACGTCTGAGAAGGCTCATGAGACGGAGAAAAAAAAGCCATCCAGACTGCGGAAAAAGTGAGTTCAACAGCCAATCAGTTGCTCTTGAATGTGTTAGCTGTGTGTACACTGGGATGGCAATGAAGGCCTTTGTTTGAGCCATCACTGTAAAACAGCTCAATGGGAAGCTCTACAGCTTAATGAAAAGCTCTTCCTCACCACAGCAAAGTTCAGGCTCTGGAGGAGATGCTGGCGGCAGTGACTCTCCAGAATGACCAGAAAGAGGGACAGTTGGCAGTGATGCACTGCGAGATGGAAGAGAAGGAGCAGCAACTGGCAGCCATGGCAACGCTTGTGGATGAGAATGAGAAGCAGCTCGCAGAAATGACAAAGGGGAAAGAACAGCAACTGGAGGACATGGCTAAAACTTTGAAGGAAAAGGATGAACAGTTGGCAGACGTGACTAGGGACAAAATGGCTGCTCTCGTGCAGTAAGTATTAACTATGTCGATGGGCAGGTGGGGTTCTTTCACTCACGGCACAGCCAATCACAGTCGAGGATGGTGACTCCTCATCAGCTGATATTCAGAGACTGCTTTTGTGTGCTTCCAGGCTCATGGATGTGAAGGCTCAGCTGGCTGAGGCAAAGAGACCAGCGTCTGTGAAACGTGAGCATCTTCCCCTCTATCACTGTAAAACAGCCTGCCATAGTGACACTTCATGCCACAGTCACACTCAGAATTAACACTTCCTGCTAAAATCACAGTAGGCAGGCCTTATGACATACACAGTCATAGCTAGCTAGCCTGATGGAGGGTAGTGTTATGCCAGGTGCCATGAATGGCCTGGTCCATTTTGCTGTATGCATGGAAGTTCCCTGCAAAATGACAAAACCTGCAGGACAGCCAGATATTGCTGAGAAAATGTGTGTGATTTTGACCTTGTAAAATATGGCAATGAATGTATTTGGGCATGCTCTGATCACAACATGATCTGTCTCTTCTAGATATTGGCACACAGACTGTTCCATCAGCCAGCTATGGAAATGTAAGTAGAAACAAATGCACACTAGTTTTTACCTCTTAAGGTTTTCTTTTTGTTAATTGAATTTCATCCTTGATCTCGACCGGAGTAAGAGTCAACAGTCTCACATCATATACCTGTAAAATCCATGAGTTGTTGACACAGATGTACAGGCTGTTCAGTGGACAGTGGAGATTTAGTAATGAGTTTTCTCACACAGCGCAAGGAATTTCACTCCAGCGCAAGGAAGGAAAAGAGTGAACAGGCCCAGCTGCAGGGAGCTCAAGAACAGTGAGTATCAGTACCAGACGCCCAGTCTGTGGAAACACCAGCACTGCCATGTAGATTACTGTTCAGGACATTGATATTGCTGCAGTGCATTATGGTATTATATACTATATCAGGGGTGGTCAACCCTGGTTCTGGAGTGCAACAGACATTTCTGATTTTTGCTCCACCTCTAACTACCTAATCTTTATTAGTGATTGGGCTAAATGAATTCAGGTGACCTTAAATTGGTGTTTGAGGAAACATTTCAACAGTCAGACTCTGAATATTCAGGCTCAGGTGCTTAATAATTGCCCATCAAAATTAAACAAAAACCAGAACAAAAACAATTTGGGTCAAGAATAAAACTGCACTCAGATCTTTAAGTGGTGAAAAGATGTGTTTGATGCTGTAAGACATTGAGGCTTAGAGAGTGAAGTGGGTTCTTCCTGCCTCATCCCTGCCTTCTCTGTGCTGCAGGAGGCCAGCTCAGGAGGAGAACGGGGCCAAGAATACGGAGGAGAAAACCATGCAGGTCACGGTGGAAGTTGGTTCACGTCCCCGAAGAAAATGTGTCTTCTACCCCCAGCAGAACAACAACGACGCCAGCCAGAGACAGGTTAAGAAAAACTCAAAGCACCAACAGCACACTGATACAGAACAGGGCTGGTGTCCACAACTGGTACCAGCCAGTGATTGTTTTATTACTGTTTTCAATAGGAAGAGTCTGAAGCAAATTTATGTAAAGCATATCTGTAGCGTTAGGTAGAACAGACACCATTAAGGCCTTTAGCCCAGACAGAATATTCATGTCTTATTACTTATCCCTGTCACTTGCACTTTTCTCTAATAGCGTGATTTTGGCCGCAATGCCCTCTGGGGAGGGTGGGGATCAGGAGCTTATCCCCGCCGCAACAGGGAGTGGGTGCAGCATTGCGACCGCTGCTAGTTGGTGGTAGAGTGTTGGTAGAAAGCTGGTAGACCATCGAAGGTATGATTTCTGATGATTTCATCTTTCATATATTTAAAAAGTTTTTAATGACTTGACTGATTGCCTTACTGCCAAGTTTTTCTGGGGTCTTAGTTTTTAGGTTTTAGGTAAGAAAAGAGAACATGCATCACTTGAGGGTTTTTCATGGGAAGTAAGAGTTTGACTGGTACATTCTCCTGTAGCCAATGAGGGGTCCCTTTCATGGCCAGGAGCTAAAAATTTTAGTTAATCATCTTGCAGTCTCAGATTTGGGACTGATTGTAAGAGAGAGATATATACATATATACATATATATGGTCCCTCACCAGTACTTTTTCCGCAGGGTGCAGGACTTCTGAGAGTAGCCTATGATGGTTAGCAGTCTAGCAGTCTCCAATGAAACAACTGCAGTCAAGGGAGCAGACATTCTCTATTTTCTAGGTTTAAAATGTACGTCTACAGTTGAAGATCTTGGGGTTGACACAATAAACGGAGTCTGCTGTACCATAGAATAGTGTCTCTGTATGGCGATGATGGAAGCATTGTATGTGTATGTGTGTATCTCCCTTTTCTGAGCTCTTGTCTGTCAGGAATCCAGTCGAACTGGCCAACATGGCTCCGGTTCAGCTGTCCTACCTTTCCATGGCAGTAACCGGACGCCCCCCTTGGCCTCCGGTGGTGACACCCTTCCTTGCCTACCCTTCCATCCTTCTTACACTCATTTAACAATCACATTCTACTCTACTGTGCCATTTTATTCATATAGAATTCAAACCATAGATTTTCCCTTCCCGTGTAGCACTTACATCTCACATACTCCCCTGTTGAAGGCATTAACACTTCCCGGTGCCGGCCAGAAGCAGATGGGCTTCCCCTCAGAGCCAGGTTCTGCTCAAGGTTTCTCCCTTTTAGTCAGGGAGTTTTTCCTTGCCACTGTCGCCCTTGGCTTGCTCTGAGGGGGTTTCAGGCCTGGGATCCATATAATGCCCGTTTTGAAAAGTATACATAAATAAAATTGAATTGAATCAATAAACATGGACTCTATATTTTCTTCCTGTAATGTCTCCTTGGACGCTGCTTATGAATATAGACAGGTACAGCCATTGATTTTGATTAATTATATGGCCCATGAAGCCAAATGCTGAAGGCTTCAAGTGGTACAGTGGGAACTCCATCCCACCATGCACCTGACGTCCATAGACGTCTTTTAATTGGCTAATTAATTAATTGTTGTTGAAAATGTGAGTTTAGTTTGTTTTGGTCCAAATTTAGCCTAAGATGGGTGTCTGTTTTAGTCCAAATCTCATCCAACCTGAACAATTTTCAAGTACTTGAAATTATAAACCCAGCTTTTGTTTTTGTACATGCTTATGGATGCCAAATGTTCAGTTTTCAACCATTGTGTCTGCTTTAAAAAGTTTTTGGTCTGGTTGGATGATCCATGCTTAACCAGACAAAAAGCTTAACCCCAGGATGTATAGGCAACTTCGCCCCTCAAGAATGAATGCAACAATGATTAGGCAATGTAAAACGTGTGTTCTATCGATAATGACATATTATCAGTGGTATGGAAGATTTAGTGATGATTTAGGTCATTCAATAATTAAGTGTTTATGTTCTTCAGTCACTGCTCTACGATTTGATACACACATCACTATATATTAGCTTATGAAAATGAATCAGAATTGAAAAAAAAATCATCTTCATATTTTCATGCTCCACAGCTATATTCATCAAATAACTTTATCAACCAAACTTGAGTTGGACAGATAATAGCCTATGTTCATCATGTTCATAATGTTAATTTACCATCTGATTTTATCAGAAGAAATCTTTTTTCAGTCCATTTTCATTCACGAGGCTAATTTTAGTTCATATTGTTGTGTATTTATGTATTATGTTATGTATTACTTATGTAGTGTATTATATTTAGTGTATTTACAGCAATAATCAATTCTCATGTAGCCAACTGCATACTTTAAAAGTATAATTAGTATTTCAAGGGCAAGGAAACTGCCATCTGTTAACATTGTGGACAACAAAGTGCCGAATCATAAAATGTAAGATGAAAGGTTTCAAAAATATCCTGGTTGTTCACATTTTTCATGGGAAACTGGTACAATCAGAATAATTTACAATTATATGTATGACTCACAACAGACATATAAAATGTTTAAACTGTTCTGCATCAGAATCAGAAACGTTAAGTTCACATAGGCTACATCTCCACTGATGCAGCGCAGCCTGGGTCTTAACTGGGATCTGAAGTCTGACACGTTTACCTTCAACGTAACGAATAAAGAAAAGGCATTCACTTGTCGAGGTGTCTTGCTGGCTGTGAACAGCATCTTCGTCCCTTAGGGATTCAATACGCCAGTCACAATCCAAGGTAAGTCAATCCTCAGAGAGGTCACGTTGGGGAACGGTGACTGGGACTCCCCGGCCTCAAGGAATGGAAGAGATGTGGGTCACATGGCGAGATTCACTGAAGCAATCTCCAAATCCCAAGGACCTACACAGAAGTCTGTATCTCAGAAGCAACACACAGGGAGCTGTGCGTCTTCACTGATGCTTCCACGAAGGCAATAGCTTCAGTTGCATACCACAAACTGACTTACACTGACAGAAACATCCATGTAGGTTTTGTCATGGGTAAGGCTAAGCTGACTCCACACCCTGAACATACTATTCTAAGGCTAGAGCTTTGTGCAGCAGTTCTTGGCAGTAGAACTAGCGGACCTTATCTCCTCAGAGATGAACATGCAGATAGACGCCACAACCTTCTGCACTGATAGTAAGGTAGTATGAGGTTATGTTGCCAAAAAGACTCTGTGTTTTTATGTCTATGTCAGCAATCATGTCCTACGGATAAGGAGATCCTCTCCTCCGGAGCAGTGGCAGAAGATACCAACAGTTGAAAATTCTGCAGAGCTTACCACAAGATCTGTCACTGCCAGTCTCCTCTCTGATACCACCTGGCTTTGAGGGCCTGCATTTCTCAAACACTTTCTACAAAGTCTCCCTGTGAAGGACACCTTTGAACTTGTCGATCTCTCTTCAGACATGGAGGTCCACCCTCTGGTCTACACACTGAACACAATAACATCAAACAAACAACATGGGTCCCAGCTCTTCTCCACCTGGAAATCATTGCATTGTGCCATTACATGGCTCAGTCATATTGCTCATCCCTTCCATTAAGATCCAGCCACTAAGACCAGTGACTGCAGAGGGTGACATCACTGTCACATCACCTACTCAGGAGAGATCAGTGGTCACATTGCAGAAGCAGGACTTCAGCAAGATGAAAAGAATCCCCTAATTTTACCTGGCAAGCACCATGTCGCTACCCTTCTGGTCAGGCATTACCACCAGAATACCCAATACCTGGAACGTCTGTTCACTGAATGGGCGATACGTGCTGCTGGTTACTGGATTGTTGGCGGAAAGAGGTGTGTGAGCAGCATCATAGATCAGTGTGCCACATTGCCGCACGCTCCATGGGTCCCTCCAGTCGCAGAAGATGGCCAACCTCCCAGCAGATGGACCCCCCGCTCATGAATGTCGGCCTGGATGTTTTCGGCCCATGGAAGGTTTCCAGACGGCGTACAGGAGGCAGCCTTGTATCCAGTAAAGGGTGGGCTGCAATATATACCTGTATCAATGTGAGAGCAATTCACATCGAGGAAATTGAGTCTCTCAACACCTCAAGTTTCATCAACGCTCGGGGGCCCGGTGAAGCACATTCGTTCAGATAGACGGACAAACTTCATTGGTGCCAGGAAATATCTTAAGATTCCCTCCAACAGTGACAATATTTCTGTGGAGAGGTATCTTCTGGAGCAGGGCTGTACCTGGTCATTCAATCCTACTCATGCCTCTCATATGGGTGGCTCTTGGGAGAGGATGATTGGTATAGCAAGGACGATCCTTGACTCTATGTTCCCCCAGCTTGGACACTCTCAGCTGACCCATGAGGCACTCACTTAATGGCAGAAGTGGCGGCCATCATCAACGCTAGACCACTCGTCCCGGTTTCAGCTGACCCAGATGACCCATTCACACTCACACCTGCCACACTCCTAACTCAGACAGTGAGTCTTCCTTCTGCCCCTGCTGGTGATTTTTGGGGTGAAGGACCTTTTCAAATGTCAGTGGTGCCAAGTCCAGCACCTGGCTCAAGCTTTCTGGGACAAGTGGAAGGAACATTATTACCTTTCTTCACTCCAGCCACAAAGGAAGTGGCAGTCCAGCCAGCCCGACCTTGTACCTGGAGGCATTGTGCTCCTCAAGGACAACCAGTTGAAAAGAAATGAATGTCCCTTGGGGCTGGTCACACAAGTATTCCCCAGTAAGGATGGTAAAGTGCATAAAGCAGAAATCAAAGTCTCCAGAAAAAATGGGAGTATGCTGTTCCTTAGGCCTGTCACAGAGACTGTCCTCCTTCTCACTCCCAAGAGATAAGAATTGTGTTTAAGACTCTTGCGAAGTGGTGTTCAATCACACCAGGCGGGGAGTGTTCTGTTACACTTGTGTATGTTAAATGTTAGTTAAATTGTTGTGTAGTTTTTGCACCATCTAGTGGTCCTTGATTGTATTTTCACCTAGCCGTGCCATGTTCCTGTCATGTGATGTCCAGCAGGAAATAGGAAGTGTATTCAGTTTAATGGAGCATTGTTTGTGTACATGTGCCTGCAGTAAAATCAGCTGTCATCTACGTGTATTTCAGACATATGGCAGCATCGTCCGTATGTATTTCTCCATTTCATTTTTAACTGTTTATGTTCTATGTTATTTGTGAATATATGTAGTTAATGAGTAAAAACATTTCATTCATGTAATAGCCAGGCATGTAACAGCCTTTTCTCAGAACTATGCAGTTGAAGTGACTGTACCCTTTTGTGTTTATTTCCAGTTTCACACTTGCTTAGCCATTCAACCCATGGACTAGATTCAACTGTCTCTTCGGAGTCATGGAAAAAGTAAGTTGTTTACCCAGATGTCAAAATGGTACTCACGTACAAAGGACAGCATATAATTACTTCTGACAACTTTGTCTCTTGTTGGTGGAAATATAGCGTATGTACTACAATTTAAAGGAAAAAATGTAAACATTATTTTGTGAACCCTTTTTTTTAAGTTTTGGAAGTAAGGCAAAAGTCTTATGTCTTTTCAAGATTTTCAGGAGACCATAAACATCTCATTTACTCCCTTTCCTTTCATTTCAGACAACTTTGTCTCTCATTGGTGGATAATACAGTTAATTTACAATGATTAAAAGTTAAGAAATAAAATATTTTAATGTAAACTCATTTGTCCCGCTTTTGGAGGTAAGTCTATAGTCTTATGTGTTTTCCGGATTTTCAGGAGAACATATACATGTCATTTACTCCCTTTCTAATCATTTCTGACAACTTTGTGTCTCATTGGTGGAAAATACAGTTAATTTACAACGATTAAAAGTTAAGAAATAATTTTTTTTATGTAAACCCATTTTTCCCGCTTTTCGAGGTCAGACGATGGTGTCATTTCAGGGTTTTTAGCAGAACGTATACATCTAATTTAGACCCTTTCTAATAATTTCTTACATGTTTGTCTCCTCTTGGTGGATAATATAGGTAATTTACGATGATTTGAAGCAAAAAAAATCAAATATTTTTCTGTCAACCCATTTTTGTTCAAGTTTTGGTGGTAAGACTATTTCCTATGTCTTTTCATGATAAACAGCAGAACATATACATTTCATTTAAACCCTTTCTAATTATTTTGGACAAGTTTGTCTCCTCTGGGTGAATAATATAGGTAATTCAGTATGATTTAAAGTGGAAAAATGAAATATTTTTCTTTCAACCCATTTTTTCACTTTTGGAGATAAGACCAGTCTTATGTCTTTTCAGTATTTTCAGGAGAACATATCCATCACATTTACTCCTTTCTAATCATTTCTTACAAGTATTTTTTCTCTTACCCTAGTGTTTAACCCCCTTACTCACCATTCTTCCCCAGCATTTAACCTGCCAACCCACGGTTCTACCCCAGTGTTTAACCCCCTTACTTACTGTTCTACCCCAGTCCTTAACACCCCTTCCCATTATTCTACCCCAGTGTTTCACCCCCCTACGCACGATTCTACCCCAGTGTTTAACCCCCTAACTGACTATTCTACCCCAGTGTTTAACCCCTTACTCACCATTCTACCCCAGTGTTTAACCCCCCAACCCACGATTCTACCCCAGTGTTTAACCCCCCATCGTACGGTTCTACCCTTGTGTTTGACCCCCTTAACCACTTTTTTACCCTTGCGTTTAACCCCCAAACGATCATGATACCATCGTGTTTTACCCTCTTACCCGCAATTCTACCCCAGTGTTTAAACCCCCAACCCACTCTTCTACCCCAATGTTTAACCCCCCTACCCACAATACTACCCCAGTGTTTAACCCCCTTACTCAACATTCTACCCCAGTATTTAACCCCCAACCCACTTTTCTACCTCAGTGTTTAACCCCCCTACCAACGATTCTACCCCAGTGTTTAACTCCCTTACTCACTGTTGTACCCAGGTATATAACCCCCTCATCCACTGTTCTTCCCTTGTGTTTAACACCCTACCCACTATGATTCCCCAGTGTTAAACCCTCTGACTGACTGTTCTACCCCAGTGTTTAACCCACTTCCTCACCATTCTACCCCAGTGTTTAACCCCCAACCCACTCTGCTACCCCAGTGTTTAACTCCCCAACCCACTATTCTACCCTGGTATTTCACCCCCTACCCACTATTCTACCCCAGTATTTAACCCCCTTACTCACTGTTCTTCCCCAGTGTTTAACCTCCCAACCCATTATTCTACCCCAATGTTTAACCCCCCTACGAAGTATTCTTCCCAAGTGTTTAACCCCTCTTACTCATTATTCTACCCCAGTGTTTTACCCCCTTTCCCACTATTCTACCCCAGTAATTTACCCTCCTGCCCACTGTTCTACCCCAGTGTTTCACCCCCGTTCCCAAGAATCTTCCCCAATGTTCAATTCCCAACCCACTCTTCTACCACGGTGCTTTACCCTCCTATCCACTATTCTACCCCAGTGTTTAATCCCCTTACTTAATAAAACCTGTTCCCACTATTTTACCCCAGTGTTGAACCCCCTTCCATCTATTCTACCCCAGTGTTTAACCCCCTTACTTACCATCCTACCCACGATTTAACCCCGTAACCCACTATTCTTCCCCAGTGTTTCATCCTCTTATTCACGATTCTACCCCAGTATTTAACTCCCCGACCCACTTTTCTTCCCCTGTGGTTCACGTCCCCAATGCACCATTCTACCCCAGTGTTTAACCCCCTTACTCACGATTCTACCCAGGTATTTAACTCCCCTACCCACTATTCTACCCCAGTTTTAAACCCCCTAACTCACGATTCTCCCCCAGTGTTTCACCCCCCTACCCACCACTCTAACCCCGTGTTTAACCCCCTCCCCACTTTTCTACCCCAGTTTTAAACCCCCTCACTCACTGTTCTACCCCAGTGTTTAACCCCCTTACTCACATTCTTCCCCAGTGTTTAACCCCTTTACTCACATTCTTCCCCAGTGTTTAACCCCTTTACCCACTTTTCTACCCCAGTGTTGCATCCGCTTATTCACGATTCTACCCCAGTGTTTAACTTGCTCACTCACTTTTCTACCCCAGTGTTTAACCCCCTTACCCACTGTTCCTCCCCAGTGTTTAACCCTCCAACCTAGTATACTATCCCAGTGTTTAACCCCCTTACCCACGATTCTACCTAACTCACCTACCTCACAACTACATCACCCTGCTACTGAAGAAAACCACCATGGACCCCTCTGTTACATGGACCCCCCACCTTACTCACTATTCTACCCCAGTGTTTTACCCCCAACCCACTGTTCTACCCCACAATTTGCCCTCCTTCCCACTTTTTTACCCTTGTGTTTAACCCCTTCACTCACGATTCTACCCCAGTGTTTTACCCTCCTACCCACTATTCTGCCCAAGTGTTTAACCCCTTTTATAGCTATTCTACCCCAGTGTTTTACCCCCTACCCACTTTTCTACCCTCGTATGTAACCTCCCAACCCATTATTCTACCCCTGTGTTTAACCCCCTTTCTCATTCTACCCCTATGTGTTTTTAACCCCCAACCCACTGTTCAACCCAGTGTTTAACCCCCTTCACTGTTCTCCCCAGTGTTTCACCCCTTACTTAGTATTCTTCTCCAGTGTTTAACCCCTTTACACACGGTTCTGCTGTGGTGTTTAACCCCCCAACCCACTATTCTACCCTTTTGTTTAACCCCTGTTCCTGCTTTTCTACCCCAGTGTTTAACCCCCTCAATCATTTTTCTGCCCCAGTGTTTAACCCCCTTCCGCACGATTCTACCCCAGTGTTTACCCCGTGAATTAATATTCTGCCCCAGTGTTTAACCCCCTTACCCACGATTATACCCTTGTGTTTAACCCCCAACCCACGATTCTACCCCTGTGTTTAACCCCCAAACCCACTGTTCTACCCCAGTATTTCACCCCCTTTCTTAGTATTGTACTCCAGTATTTAACCCCCTTACACACGGTTCTGCTCTCGTGTTTAACCCCCCAGCCTACTTTTCTACCCCCGTGTTTAACCCCCTTACCCACTGTGCAACCCCTGCGGTTAACCCCCAACCCACTGTTCTACCCCAATGTTTACCCCTCTTTTTCACTGTTCTACCCCAGTGTTTAACCACAGAACTGACTTTTCAACCCTTTTGTTTAACCCCCTTATTCACTATTCTTCCCCAGTCTTTAACTCCCTTATATAAAATTCTGCCCCAGTGTTTAACCCCCCTTACCCATTTTCTACCCTCTTGTTTATTCCCCAAACCCACGATTCTACCCCAGTGTTCAACCCTCCGACCCACGATTCTACCCCAGTGTTTAACCCCATTTCCCACTTTTCTACCCCAGTGTTTAACCCCCTTACTGCCAATTCTACCCTTGTGCTTAACCCCCTTATTCAGTATTCTACCCGTGTTTAACTCCCTAACCCACTATTTTTGCCCCTTGTTTTACCCCCCCACCCACTATTCTACCCCAGTGTTTAACCCCATTTCCCACTTTTCTACCCCAGTGTTTAACCCCCTTACTGCCTATTCTACCCTCGTGCTTAACCCCCTTTCCCACTCTTCTACGCCTGTGTTTAACACCCCAACCTATGATTTTTGCCCCGTGTTTTACCCCCCTACCCACTATTCTACCCCAGTGTTTAACCCTCCCTCCGACTTTTCTTCCCCATTGTTGAACCCCGTTTCCCACTATTCTGCCCCAGTGTTTAATACCCCTTTCCCACTTATCTACCCTCGTGTTCAACCCCCAACCCACTATTCTCCCCACCATTCACCCCCAGTGTTTAACCCCCTCACTCACTATTCTACCCCTGTAATTTACCTTCCTACCCACAAATCTACCCCAGTGTTTTATCCCCTTTCCCTCTATTTGTCCAAGGTGTTTCACCACCTTACTCACTATTCTACCGGAGTGTTTAACCCCAGTTCCCTCTATTCTACCCCAGTGTTTAACCCCCATTAACCACAATTTAATTAACCACAAAACCTCATATTTAACCCCCCAACCCACTATTCTACCCCTGTGTTTAACCCTCTTTCCCACTCTTCTACGCCTGTGTTTAACTCCCCAATCCACTATTTTAGCCCAGTGTCTTACCCTCCCTCCCACTATTCTACCCCAGTTTCTAACCCTCTTACTTAATATACCCCAGTGTTTTCCCTCCTACCCATTATTTTACCCCAGTGTTTAACCCCCTTTCCCACGATTCTACCCTCGTGTTTAACCCCCTTTCCCACTCTCCTGTCCCTGTGTTTAACCCACTTTCTCTGGATTCTACCCCAGTGTTTAACCCCCTCACTCACTGTTCTTCCCCAGTGTTTAACCCCTCAACCCAAAATTCTGCCCCAATGTTTAATCCCCTTGCTCATTCTTCTACACCATTGTATAACCCCTGACCCACGATTCTACCCCAGTGTTTAACCCCATTTCCCACTCTTGTACCCCAGTGTTTAAACCCCTTACTCAGCATTCTGCCCCAGTGTTTAACCTCCTCACTCACTTTTCTAACCCAGTTTTTTACCCCCTTATTCACCTTTCTACCCCAGTGTTTAACCCCCATTCCTTTATTCTACCCCTGTGTTTTTGCCTCGTACCCACTATTCTTCCCCAGTCTTTCACCCCCTTTCCCACTATTCTACCCCAGTGTTTAACCCCCAACCCACTCTTCTACACCAGTGTTTAACGCCCTTACTCACTATTCTACCCCAGTGTTTAACCCCCTTTCCCACTTTTCTACCCCACTGTTTAACCCCTTTTCCCACGATTCTACCTCAGTGATTAACCCCCTTTCCCTCCATTGTACCGCAGTGTTTAACCCCCTTTCCCTCTTTTCTACCCCATTGTTTAACCCTCTTACTAACTATCCTTGCCCAGTGTTTATCTCCCTTCCCACTATTCTACCCAAGTGTTTAACCCCTTCCTCATTTTTCTACCCCAGTGTTTAACCCCCTTAGTCGCAATTCTGCCACAGTATTTTACCCCCTTTTCCTCGTTTCTACCTAGATGTTTAACTGCCTTTCTCACGATTCTTCCCCAGTGTTTAACCCAAAACTCACTATTCTACTCCAGGGTTTAACCTCCTTACTCCCTATTCTACCCCAGTGTTTAACCGCCCCACTGACTTTTCTACCCCAGTGTTTAGCCCCCCTCACCCACAATTCTACCCTTGTGTTTAACCCCCCAACCCACAATCCACAGTTTTGCCGTCCTTCCCACTTTTCTACCCCAGTGTTGATCCCCATTACCCGCTATTCTACACCAGTGTTTAACGCCCTTACTCACTATTCTACCCCAGTGTTTAACGCCCTTACTCACTATTCTACCCCAGTGTTTAACCCCCTTACTTGCAATTGTACCCCAGTGTTTTACCTCCTTTTCTTTTCTGCCTTGGTGTTTAACCACCTTACTCACAATTCTACCCCAGTATTTAACACCCCAACCCACAATTCTAGCCCCGTGTTTTTGCCTTCTTCCCACTTTTCTCCCCAGTGTTTAACCCCCTAAATAACCATTTTACCCCAGTGTTTCACCCCCTTACTCACTTTTCCCCAGTGTTTAACCCCCCAACCCATGATTCTACCCCAGGGTTTAACTGCCTTACCCTCTTCTCTCCCGCAGTGTTTAACCCCCTTACCCACGATTCTACCCCAGTGTTTAACACACCTTACCCACAATTCCACACCAGTGTTTAACCCTCTTTCCCTGTATTCTACCCCAGTGTTTAACCCCCAACCAACTGTTCTACCCCAGTGTTTTACCCCCCAACCCACTATTCTGACCAGTGTTCAACCCCCTTACCTGTCATTCTACCCTCGTGGTTCACCCCCCAACCCACAACTCCACCCTAGTGTTTTATCCTCCTACCCACTGTTCAACCCCAGTGTTTAACCCTCTTTCCCTCTATTCTACCCCAGTGTTTAACCCCCCCAACCAACTGTTCTACCCCAGTGTTTTACCCCCCAACCCACTATTCTGACCAGTGTTTAACCCCCTTACCTGTCATTCTACCCTCGTGGTTCACCCCCCAACCCACTACGCCACCCCAGTGTTTTATCCTCCTACCCACTGTTCAACCCCAGTGTTTAACCCTCTTTCCCTCTATTCTACCCCAGTGTTTAACCCCCCCAACCAACTGTAGTACCCCAGTGTTTTACCCCCCAACCCACTATTCTACCTCAGTGTTTAAACCTTCTACCCACGATTCTACCCCTTTTCTCTAAATTCTACCCCAGTGTTTTACCACCTTACTCACTTTTCTACCCCAGTATTTAACCCCCTTTCACATAATTCTACCCGTGTCTAACCCCCTAACTTCATGTTCTACCCCAGTGATTCACCCCTTTATCCACGATTCTACCCCAGTGTTTTACCCCCTTTCCCTTCTTCTTCCAAGTTTTAACCACCTTACTCCCTATTCTACCCCTATGTTTAACCCCCCAACCCACTATTCTACCCCTGTGTTTATGCCTCCTAACCACCATTCTACCCCAGTGTTTAACCCCCGTTCCCGCCATTCTGCCCCAGTGTTTAAGGCCCTTTCCCACTATCCTACCCCAGTGTTTAACCCCCCAACCCATTATTCTACCCCAGTGTTTTCCCGTCCTACCCACTATTGGGAACCCCATTACCCGCAATTCTACACCAGTGTTTAACGCCCTTCCTCACTTTTCTACCCCAGTGTTTAACCCCACAACCCACGATTCTAGCCCCATGTTTTTGCCTCCTGCCCATTATTCTACCCCAGTGTTTAACCCATGTTCCCTCTCATCTACCACAGTGTTTAACCACCTCATTCCCTATTCTATTTACCCTCCAACCCACTATTCTACCCCAGTGTTTAACCCCTGGTCTTGCTCTTCTACCACAGTGTGTAATCCCCTTTCTTAATTTTCTGCCCCAGTGATTTAACCCCCCTTTCCCACTTTTCTGCCCTCGTATTTCACACCCCAACCCAGTTTTCTACCCCAGTGTTTAACCGCCGTACTCACGACAGTACCCCTGTGTAACCCTCTTTCCCAATGTTTTACTCCAGTGTTTAACCCCCTCTCACACAATTCTACCCCAGTGTTTACCCCCTTACTCACTGTTCTTGCCCAGTGTTTCACCCCCTTTCCCACAATCCTACCTCAGTATTTAACCCCCTTTCCTGCTTTTCTACCTCAGTGTTTATCCTCCTTATTCATTATTTTACCCCAGTGTTTTTATCCCCTTTACTCACGATTCTGCCCTAGTGTTTTACCCCCTTTGCCAGGATTCTACCTAGGTGTTTAACCCCCGTTCCTGCTCTTCTACCCTCGTGTTTCACCCCCTTCCTTAAAATTCTGCCCCAGTGTTTACCCCCCCAACCCACTTTTCTACCCCAGTGTTTATCCCCCATCCCACTTTTCTACCCCAGTGTTTACTCCCTTTCCCAACATTTTACCCAACTGTTTAACCCCCTTTGCCAAAATTCTACACCTCCCTTACTCACTATTCTACGCGATTCTTCCCCAGTGTTTAACCTTTCTCATTCTCTATTCTACCCCAGTGTTTTTCGCTCCTACCCACAATTTCACCCCAGTGTTTAACCCCTGTTCCTGCTATTCTACCCCAGTCTTTAACCCCCTTACGCACGACAACCCCAGTGTTTAACCCCCTTTCCCGCGATTCTACCTCAGTGTTTAAACACCTCCTGACGATTCTACCCCAGAATTTTAACCCCCTTTCTCACGATTCAACCCCAGTGTTTAACCCCCTTTGCCACTTTTGTACCCCACTGTTTACTTCCCTTATTCACTGTCCTTGCCCAGTGTATAACCCCATTTACCACGATTCTACCCCAGTGTTTAATCCCCTTACTCACTATTCAACCCCAGTGTTTAACCCCCTTTGCCACTATTCTTCCCCAGTGTTTTTAACCTTCCTACCCACTTTTCTACCATTGTGTTTAACCCCCAACCCACTGTTCTACCCAAGTGTTTTACCCTCCTACCCACTATTCTACCATAGTGTTGAACCCCCATACCCATGATTCTACCCCAGTGTTTAAGCCCCTTTCCCTCTATTCTACCCCTGTGTTCAACCCCCTTTCCCGCGATTCTACCTCTGTGTCTAACCCCCCTCCTGACTATTCTACCCCAGTGTTTAACCCTCTTACTCACTATTCTTCCCCAGTGTTTGCCCCCTTTCCCACTTTTCTACCCAAGTGTTTTTTACCCTCCTACCCATGATTCTACCCTTGTGTTTTACGCCCCAACCGATTATTCAACCCAAGTGATTTACCCTCCTACCCACTACTTTACCCGAGTGTTTTTCCCCCGTTCCTGCTACTTACCCCAGTGTTTAACCCCCTTCTTCTCTATTCTACCCCAGTGTTAAACCCCCTCACTAAACTTTCTGCCCCAGTGTTTAATCCCCCTTACCCACTCTTCTGCCGTTGTGTTTTACACCCCAACCAATTTTTTTCTACCCCAGTGTTTAACTCCCTTTCCCACTATTCTACTCCAGTGTTTAACCCCTGTTCTCGCTTTTCTACCCCAGTGTTTAACCCCCTTATTCACTTTTCAACCCCAGTGTTTACCCCCCTCACTGAATATTCTGTCCCAGTGTTTAACCCCATGACCACTGTCCTTCCCAAGTGTTTAACCCCGCAACCCATTCTTCTACTGCAGTGTTTTATTCTCCTACCCACTGTTCTACCCACATGTTTATCACCCTTTCCTGCTTTTCTACCCCAGTGTTTAACCCCCCAATCCACGATTCTACTCCAGTGTTTTACCCTTCTACCCAAGATTCTACCCCAGTGTTTAACCCCCTTTCCCGCGATTCTTCCTCAGTGTCTTACCCCCCTCATGACTTTTCTACCCCAGTGTTTTACCCCCTACTCACTCTTTTTCCCCACTGTTTAACCCCCTTTCCCACTTTTCTACGCCAGTGTTTACCCCTCTTACTCACTGTCCTTGCCCAGTGTTTAACCCCCTTCCTACAATTCTACTCCAGTGTTTAACCCCCCAACCAATGATTCTACCCCAGTATTTAATCCCTTTACTCACTATTTGACCCCAGTTTTTCCACCCCCTTTCCCATGATTTTTCCCCAGTGTTTACCCCCCTTACTCACTCTTCTGCCCCAGTGATTTAACCACTTACTCACGATTCTACCCCCGTGTTTTACCCTCCTACCCACTGTTCTACCTCAGTGTTTAGCCCCCAGTCCCGCAATTCTACACCAGTGTTTTACCTTTCTCACTGTCTATTCAACCCCAGTGTTTTACCTTCCTACCCACTATTTTACCCCAGTGTTTAACCCCCCATCCCACTATTCTACCCCAGTGTTGAACCTCCTTGCTTAATATTCTACCCCAATGTTTAACCCCCCCATCCCACTATTTTACCCCAGTGTTTAACCCCTTATTCACTATTCTCCCCAGTGTTAAACCACCTTACTTAATATTCTGCCCCAGAGTTTAACCCCCCTCACCCACGATTCTACCCCAGTGTTTAAGTTCTATTCTACCCCAGTGTTTAACCCCCTTTCCCACGATTCTACCCCAGTGTTTAACCCCCTTTTTCACTTTTCTACCCTAGTGTTTAACCCCCTCACTCACTCTTCTATCCCAGTGTTCTACTCTCCTACCCACTTTTCGACCCTTGTGTTTAACCCCCCAACCCACTCTTCTACCCAAGTGTTTAAGCCTCCTACCCACTATTCTACCCCAGTGCTGAACCCCCTTAGGCACATTTCTACCCTTGTGATTATCCCCCTAACCCACGATTCTTACTCAGTGTTTAACTCCCTTACCTGTCATTCTTCCCTCTTGTTTAACACCCAACCCACAATTCTACCCCAGTGTTTAATCCCCTTTCTCACTTTTCTACCCCAGTGTATAACTCCCTTATCCACGATTCTACCCAAGTGTTTTATCCCCTTTCCCTCTATTCTTCCGAGGTGTTTCACCACCTTACTCACTTTTCTACCGCCGTGTTTAACCCCCGTTCCTTCTATTCTACCCCAGTATTTAACCCTGTTTCTTAATATTCTGCCCCTGTGTTGAACCCCCATCAACCACAATTCTACCCTCCTATTTAACCCCCCAACCCACTATTCTACCCCAGTGTTTAACCCTCTTTCCCACTCTTCTACGCCTGTGTTTAACTCCCCAATCCACTATTTTATCCCAGTGTTTTACCCTCCCTCCCACTGTTCTTCCCCAGTTTTATCCCCCTTTGCCACAATTCTACCCCAGTTTCTGACCCTCTTACTTAATATACCCCAGTGTTTTTCCCTCCTACCCATTATTCTACCCCAGTGTTTAACCACCGTTCCTGCGATTCTTCCCCAGTGTTTAACCCCCCTTACCCACTTTTCCACCATTGTGTTTAACCCCCCAACCCAGGATTCTACCCCAGTGTTCAACCCTCCTACTTACTATTCTTCCCCAGTGTCTCACCCCCTTACTTCATATTTTACCCCAGTGTTTAACCCCCTTACACACGATTCTACCTCAGTGTTTAACCCCCTTTCCCACGATTCTACCCTCGTGTTTTACCCTCCTACCCACTATTCTACTCCAGTGTTTAACCCCCTTTCCCACGATTCTACCCCAGTTTTCATCCCCCTTCCCCACTATTCTACCCCAGTGTCTAACCCCCTTACTTAGTATTCTACCCCAGTGTTGAACCCCCTCAATCACTGTTCTACCCCATTGTTTTACCCTCCTACCCACGATTTTACCCCAGTGTTTAACCACTGTTCCTGCGATTCTTCCCCAGTTTTTAACCCCCTTACCCACTTATCTACCCTCGTGTTTAACCCCCAACCCGCAATTCAACTCAAGCTTTTAACCCCCTTACTCACGATTCTACCCCAGTGTTTAATCCCCTTTCCCACTCTTCTTCTCCAGTGTTTACCCCCCTTACTCACTTTCCTTGTCTACTGTTGAATGCCCTTTCTCACGATTTTACCCCAGTGTTTAACAAACGTTCCCACTTTTCTACCCCAGTGTTTAACCCCCTCACTCACGATTCGTCCCCAGTGTTTCACCCTCCTACCCATTATTCTACCCCAGTGTTTAACCACCGTTCCCACTTTGCTTCCCCAGTGTTTACCCTCCTTACTCACTTTCCTTGTCCAGTGTTGAACACCCTTTCTCACGATTCTACCCCAGTGGTTAACCCCCTTACCCACTTTTCTTCCATTGTGTTTAACCCCCCAACAAACGATTCTACCCCCGTCATTTAGCCTCCTTCCCACTTTTCTACCCCATTGTTTTACCCTCCTACACACAATTCTACACCAGTGTTTAACCTCCCAACCCACTGTTCTACCCCAGTGTTTAATCCCCTTACCCATGATTCTTCCCCGGTGATCAACCCTCCTTGCCACTTTTCTTCCCCAGTGTTTAACCCCTTTACACACCGTTCTACTTCTGTGTTTAACCCCCTTACCCACTATTCTACCCCAGTGTTTAACCCACCAAACCCCACTTCTACCCCAGGGTTTCACTCCCAACCCTTGATTCAAGGCCGGTGTTTAACTCCCCAAGAAAGTATTCTTCCCCAGAGTTGAACCCCCTTACTCACGATTCTACCTCAGTGTTTAACCCCCAACCCATGATTCTACCCCAGTGTTTACCCCCCTTACTCACTATTCTACCGCAGTATTTAACCACACACCTCACGATTGAACCCCAGTTTTTAACCCCCTTATTCACGATTCTACCCCAGTGTCTAATCCCCTCACCTAATATTCAGCCCCAGTGTTTTACCCCCAACCCAGTGTTCTACCCCACTGTTTAACCCCCGAACCCACGATTCTACCCCAGTGTATCACCCTCCTACCCACGATTCTGTCCCAGTGTTTAACCCCCCTTACCCACTATTCTACCCTAGTGTTTAACCCCCTTACTCAGCATTCTACCCCAGTTTTTAACCCCCGAACCCACGATTCTACCCCAGTGTATCAGACTCCTACCCACTATTCTACCCCAATGTTTACCCCCTTATTCACTATTCTTGTCCAGTGTTTAACCCCCTTTCCCACAATTCTACCCCAGTGTCTGCCCCCCTTACTAAATTTTCTACCCCAGTGTTTAACCCCCTTTCCAACTCTTCTACGCCCTTTGTTTCACCCCCCAACCAACTCTTCTACCCCAGTGTTTAACCCTCCTACCCACTATTCTACCCATGTTTAACCCCCTTTCCTGCTATTCTACCCCAGTGTTTAACCCCCTCAATCATTATTCTACCCCAGTGTTTAACCCCCTTCCGCACAATTCTACCCCAGTGTTTACACCCCCGACCCAGTAATCTACCCCAGTGTTTAACCCCTGAACCCACTATTCTACCCCAGTGTATCACACTCCTACCCACTTTTCTACCCCAGTGTTTAACCCCCTAACTACCTATTCTACCCTCGTGCTTAACCCCCTTACTCAGTATTTTACCCCTGTGTTTAACCCCCTTTCCCACTCTTCTACGCCTGTGTTTAACCCCCTTTAACCCACTATTTTTGCCCCGTGTTTTACCCCCCTACCCACGATTGTACCCCAGTGTTTAACCCTCCCTCCGACTTTTCTTCCCCATTGTTGAACCCCCTTTCCCACTATTCTGCCCCAGTGTTTAATGCCCCTTACCCACTTATCTACCCTCATGTTCAACCCTAACCCACTTCTCTACCCCAGTATTTCTCCCTCCTACCCACTGTACTGCCCCAGTGTTTTACCCCCTTACCCACTATGCTACCCTCGTATTTAACCTCCCAACCCATTATTCTCCCCGTTTTTAACCCCCTTTCTCACTATTCTACCCCAGTGTTTACCCCTCTTTTTCACTGTTCTACCCCAGTGTTTAACCACAGAACTCACTTTTCAACCCTTTTGTTTAACCTCCTTATTCACTATTCTTCCCCAGTCTTTAACCCCCTTATTTAAAATTCTGCCCCAGTGTTTAACCCCCTTACCCACTTTTCTACCCTCGTGTTTATTCCCAAAACCCACGATTCTACCCCAGTGTTCAACCCTCCTACCCACTGTTCTACCCCAGTGTTTAACCCCCTTACTGCCTATTCTACCCCTGTGTTTAACCCCCTTTCCCACTTTTCTACGCCTGTGTTTAACTCCCCAACCCACTATTTTTGCCCAGTGTTTTACCCCCCTACCCACTATTGTACCCCAGTGTTTAACCCTCCCTCCAAATTTTCTTCCCCATTGTTGAACCCCTTTCCCACTATTCTACCCGTTGTTTAACCCCCTCCCCCACAATTCTACCCCAGTGTTTTACCCCCCTACCCACTATTCTACCCCAGTGTGTAACAGCTTACACACGATTGTACCCCAGTGTTTAAACCTCTTACTCACTTTTCTACCCCAAGTATTTAACCACCAATCCCACTATTCTACCCCATTATTATAACCCTCTTCTTCATTATTCTACCCCAGTGTTTAACCCCCTTACTCACTCATCTCCCGAGTGTTTAACCCCACAACCCACTATTCTACCCGAATGTTTAACCCCCTTACCCCCTGTTGTACCCTAGTGTTGAACTCCCTTGCCCTCTCTTCTACCTCAGTGTTTAACCCCTTTCCCACTATTCTTGATGGCGGCGCGCACAGACGCAGTGGCTTTTGGCTCCCCATTTAGGTTCTCTTTTTTTGTTTTTTTCTCTCTACTTGTATGTTGTTTTAGGAACTATTGCACAGCACAACTCACCTACAGCCACCTGGAATTATACATCATCGGAAATAACTGCCAGATCCTCGTTACCAGTGATTATCAGAGGTTCAACAACATCCCCCCTTAAATTGCGAGAACGTCGGACGCTCCGTGGATTGTTTTCGGGTCTGCCAAGGGGAAATTCCCGATGTCTCGATGCAGCTAGCAGGTTGCACATTGCACCGAAGCAACAGAAAGGCTACAGCTGGAAAAAGCAGAGGTGGAGGTTTGTGCATTTACGCACATAACGACTGGTGCACAAACAGTAAGATCACCACCATAGTCTGCTTCCCGGACATTGAGGCAATGTCAGTCGTGTGTAGACCATTCTACTTGCCTAGTGAATTGCCTGTAGTGCTCATAATCGCTTTCTACATACCGCCGGATGCTAATGTTGGCTCAGCCCTTGCCTACCTACACAACTCAATCTCTGAACATCAACAGACATATCCAGAGGGAATACACATCATCGCAGGGGACTTCAACAAAGCTTGCTTCAGAACTGTGCTGCCAAAATTTGTTCAACATGTGAAATGCCCTAAGAGAGGGAACAATACCTTGGACCGTGTTTACACAAATATTAAGCGAGCATACAGATCTGTTCCCTCCCCCACCTGGGTATGTCGGATCACCTCTCCCTGCTCGTTGTTCCGGCATACACACCACTCAGGAAAAGGACAAAGCCCACCATCAGAACCATTAACACCTTGTCTGATAAAGCTCTGGCTCAGCTGACGGACTGTTTCGCCCTCACAGAGTGGAATGCCGTTGAACATGACAACCTAGAGACTCACACAGATGCAGTGCTGGGTTACATCACGCATTGCATGGACACTGTCACCACGGAAAAGTGGGTCCGGTCTACCCCAACCGTAAACCCTGGATGACGGGTAAGGTTCAGTCACTGTCAAAGGCACGTAACTGCATACAAATCTGCGGATCAGGCTATGTACAGCAGAACAAGAGCAGACCTCAGAAAGGGCATCAGAGAGTCAAAACTGGACTATTCAAATAAGCTATTGGATCACCTCTTGGACAACAACCCCAGACAGGTATGGGAGGGCCTGAAACACATCACCAATTACAAAGGCAGCAGGACAAATACAGAGAACATGGACATCTCATTAGCAGAAGAGCTAAACCACTTCTTTGCCCGCTGTGAGAGTACTGTAAACACCCCTATCATGCACACTGCACTGCCCATAGCCTCCTCTGAGCGTAGCCCAGACACACTCACCCTCCAAGAACATCAAGTGCGCAATGTGTTCAGAGCAGTGAATCAGAGGAAAGCTGATGGCCCTGATGGAATACCTGGGAGTGTGCTCAAGGCCTGTGCTGACCAGCTGTCCTCTGTGTTCACCAGAGTCTTCAGCCTCTCCCTGTCACAAGCCACCGTCCCTCACTGCCTGAAATCCACAACAATAGCCCCAGTCCCCAAGTCCACCACCATCAGTAGTCTCAATGATTACAGACCCATCGCACTGACACCCGTGGTTGCAAATTGCTTTGAGAAGTTGGTCTGAAAGCACATAAAGGACTGCCTCCCCCCAGCTTTGACCCCCACCAGTTTGCCTACAAGGCAAATAGGTCCACTGAGGATGCAATTACCACTGCCCTCCACTCTGCCCTGCATCACCTGGAGGATCCTGGGACATCAGTAAGGATGCTCTGCATCGACTTCAGCTCGGCTTTCAATACCATCATCCCAGACATCCTCATAGCCAAGCTGGTTGACCTGGACTTTCCCCCCCCACTACATGTGCATGTATCAAAAACCTTCTCACTGACCGCCCACAGTCTGTCAAGGTTGGGAACCGGAGATCATCCACCCTGTCCTGGGGACCCACATCTCCGAGGATGTGTCTTGGACTACCGATACAATCGCCCTAGTTAAAAAAAAGCCCAGCAGGGCCTCCATTTCCTGAGGGTACTGAGGTGGAACAGACTGCAGACCGACCTGCTGGTGTCCTTCCATCGAGCCACAATCGAGAGCGTGCTGGTGCACGGCATGCCCGTGTGGTACGCTGGTTGTACATGTTGGCCGATAGGGAGAGACTGCAGAGGGTCACCAGAACAGCAGAGAAAGTGATCGGTCGTCCACTTGCCTTCCTGGACTCCATCGCCAACTCTAGGTGTCTCACCAGAGCCAGGGTGATCATAAGAGACCACCTTCATCCTAACCATCACCTATTCAACATACTGCCCTCCGGAAAAAGGTTCAGATCCATCAGGTGCAAAACCAACAGACTGAAAAATAGCTTCTACCCATGGGCAGTCAGAACTCTAAATGCACCAGGACACTGACACTTCTTCCACAGTCATGTCACCCTGCTGCTACTGTTGGACTAATGGTGACCATGTATGTATATGTGTATGCGAGAATGAGTGTGAGTGTATGTGTGAACTTCCTCTGTACAGTCATCCCACTGCTGCCATTGACTATGTCATTGTGCAATATCTGTAGAAAAATGTACAATTACCAACTACTTCATAATACCACTTTATTTTTTTTTACAGATCATAGCCCTTCCCCCCTTATTATTTATGATGCCATTGTAAATTGCCATTGTATTGTATTGTATTGAATATTGCCATTGTATGTATCAATGTCGCTTGTACTTGTCACTTATATTGTATATGTTGTTTTTATATCTTGCACTGAAACGTGTCACTTTCCTTGCACCTTGTGGCCTTGCCAGACCATTTCGTTGTTCAGGCAACTGTACAATGACAACAAACAGTCTTGAAGTCTTGAAGTCTAGTGTTTAACCCGCTTTCCCACTATTCTACCGCTGTGTTTAACTCCCTTACTCACTTTTCGACCCCAGTGTTTAACCCCCCAACCCACCATTCTACCACATTGTTCACACCCCTTTCCAACTTTTCTGCCCCAGTGTTTAACGCCCTTACCCACTATTCTACCCCAGTGTTTTACACCCCAACCCACTATTCTACACCAGTGTTTAACCCCCTTACTCACTCTTCTACCTCAGTGTGTAACCCCCCAACCCACGATTCTAACCCAATAAATTTTGGTGGCATCCCAGTTTTTCACTGTCTTGAGGTAAGGCTATAGTCTTTTGTCTTTTTCTGATTTTTGGTAAAATACACTTTTCAAATTTAAATGACTTAGAACCAATCCTTGCAACTCAATACCCCTTAGATAGGAAGTGGACATGGTTTACTACTGTTTTAACAGAAAAAGTGGAAAATTTTGGTGGCATCCCATTTTTTCACTGTCTGGAGGTAAGGCTATAGTCTTTTGTCTTTTTCTGGTTTTCGGTAAAATACACTTTTCACATTTACATGACTTAGAACCATTCTTTGCAACTCAATACCCCTTAGATAGGACGTGAGAATGGTTTTCTACTGTTTTAAAAGAAAAAGTTGAAAATGTTTGTTGCATCCCATTTTTCACATTCTGGAGGTAAGGCTATAGTCTTTTGTCTTTTTCTGATTTTCGGTAAAATACATTTTCACATTTACATGACTTAGAACGATTCCTTGCAACTCAATACCCCTTAGATAGGAAGTGAGCATGGTTTTCGACTGTTTCAACAGGAAAAAGTGGAGAGTTTTGGTGGCATCCCAGTTTTTCACTGTCTGGAGGTAAGGCTATAGTCTTTTGTCTTTTTCTGCTTTTAGGTAAAATACACTTTTCAAATTTACATGACTTAGAACCATAGTGGCCATGGTTTACTTCTGTTTTAACAGAAAAAGTGGAAAATTTTGGTGGCATCCCATTTTTTCACATTCTGGAGGTAAGGCTATAGTCTTTTGTCTTTTTCTGATTTTTGGTAAAATACACTTTTCAAATTTACATGACTTAGAACAATTCCTTGCAACTCAATACCCCTTAGATAGGAAGTGCACATGGTTTACTACTGTTTTAAAAAAAAAGGTGGAAAATTTTGGTGGCATCCCATTTTTTCACTGTCTGGAGGTAAGGCTATAGTCTTTTGTCTTTTTCTGCTTTTCGGTAAAATACACTTTTCACATTTACATGACTTAGAACCATTCCTTGCAACTCAATACCCCTTAGATAGGAAGTGAACATGGTTTTCGACTGTTTCAACAGAAAAAGTGGAAAATTTTGGTGGCATCCCATTTTTTCACTTTCTGGTGGTAAAGCTATAGTCTTTTGTCTTTTTCTGGTTTTCGGTGAAATACACTTTTCACATGTACATGGCTTAGAACCATTCTTTGCAACTCAATACCCCTTAGATAGGAAGTGCACATGGTTTACTGCTGTTTTAACAGAAAAAGTTGAGAATTTTGGTCGCATCCCAGTTTTTCACTGTCTGGAGGTAAGGCTATAGTCTTTTGTCTTTTTCTGCTTTTCGGTAAAATACACTTTTCACATTTACATGACTTAGAACCATTCCTTGCAACTCAATACCCCTTAGATAGGAAGTGAACATGGTTTTCGACTGTTTTAACAGAAAAAGTGGAAAATTTTGGTGGCATCCCATTTTTTCACTGTCTGGAGGTAAGGCTGTAGTCTTTTGTCTTTTTCTGCTTTTCGGTGAAATACACTTTTCACATTTACATGCCTTAGAACCATTCCTTGCAACTCAATACCCCCTCGATCCAGGAAGAGGACATGGTTTACTGCTGTTTTAACAGAAAAAGTGGAGAGTTTTGGTGGCATCCCAGTTTTTCACTCTCTGGAGGTAAGGCCTTTGTCTTTTGTCTTTTTCTGCTTTTAGGTAAAATATACTTTTCAAGTTTTCATAACTTAGAACCATTCCTTGCAACTCAATACCCCTTAGATAGGAAGTGCACATGGTTTACTACTGTTTTAAAAGAAAAAGTTGAGAATTTTGGTGGCATCCCTTTTTTTCACATTCAGGAGGTAAGGCTATAGTCTTTTGTCTTTTTCTGCTTTTCGGTAAAATACACTTTTCACATTTACATGACCTAGAACCATTCCTTGCAACTCAATACCCTCTCTCCAGGAAGAGGACATGGTTTACTGCTGTTTTAACAGAAAAAGTGGAGAATTTTGGTGGCATCCCAGTTTTTCACTGTCTGGAGGTAAGGCTATAGTCTTTTGTCTTTTTCTGATTTTTGGTAAAATACACTTTTCAAATTTACATGACTTAGAACCATTCCTTGCAACTCAATACCCCTTAGATAGGAAGTGCATGGTTTACTTCTGTTTTAACAGAAAAAGTGGAAAATTTTGGTGGCATCCCATTTTTTCACATTCTGGAGGTAAGGCTATAGTCTTTTGTCTTTTTCTGATTTTCGGTAAAATACACTTTTCAAATTTACATGACTTAGAACCATTCCTTGCAACTCAATACCCCTTAGATAGGAAGAGGACATGGTTTACTGCTGTTTTAACAGAAAAAGTGGAAATTTTGGTGGCATCCCAGTTTTCACTGTCTGGAGGTAAGGCCTTTGTCTTTTGTCTTTTTCTGATTTTCGGTTAAATACACTTCTCACATTTACATGACTTAGAACCATTCCTTGCATTTCAATACCCCTTAGATAGGAAGTGGACATGGTTTACTTCTGTTTTAACAGAAAAAGTTGAGAATTTTGGTGGCATCCCATTTTTTCACATTCTGGAGGTAAGGCTTTTGTCTTTTGTCTTTTTCTGATTTTCGGTAAAATACACTTTTCACATTTACATGACTTAGAACCATTCCTTGCAACTCAATACCCCTTAGATAGGAAGTGAACATGGTTTTCGACTGTTTCAACAGAAAAAGTGGAAAATTTTGGTGGCATCCCATTTTTTCACATTCTGGAGGTAAGGCTATAGTCTTTTGTCTTTTTCTGCTTTTCGGTAAAATACACTTTTCACATTTACATGACTTAGAACCATTCCTTGCAACTCAATACCCCTTCTCCAGGAAGAGGACATGGTTTACTGCTGTTTTAACAGAAAAAGTGGAGAATTTTGGTGGCATCCCATGTTTTCACATTCTGGAGGTAAGGCTATAGTCTTTTGTCTTTTTCTGCTCGTCGGTAAAATATACTTTTCAAATTTAAATGACTTAGAACCATTCCTTGCAACTCAATACCCTTTTTAGATAGGAAGTGAGAATGGTTTTCGACTGTTTTAACAGAAAAAGTAGAAAATTTTGGTGGCATCCCATTTTTTCCACATTCTGGAGGTAAGGCTATAGTCTTTTGTCTTTTTCTGATTTTCGGTGAAATACACTTTTCACATTTACATGACATAGAACCATTCCTTGCAACTCAATACCCCTTCTACAGGACGTTGACATGGGTTACTCCTGTTTTAACAGAAAAAGTAGAAAATTTTCGTGGCATCCCAGTTTTTCACTGTCTGGAGGTAAGGCTATAGTCTTTTTTCTTTTTCTGCTTTTCGGTAAAATATACTTTTCAACTTTGCATGACTTAGAACCATTCCTTGCAACTCAATACCGCTTAGATAGGAAGTGAACATGGTTTACCACTGTTTTAACAGAAAAAGTGGAAAATTTTGGTGGCATCCCATTTTTTCACATTCTGGAGGTAAGGCTATAGTCTTTTGTCTTTTTCTGCTTTTCGGTTAAATGTACGTTTCAACTTTGCATGACTTAGAACCATTCCTTGCAACTCAATACCCCTTAGATAGGAAGTGAACATGGTTTACCACTGTTTTAACAGAAAAAGTGGAAAATTTTGGTGGCATCCCATTTTTCACTCTCTGGAGGTAAGGCTATAGTCTTTTGTCTTTTTCTGCTTGTCGGTAAAATTCACTTTTCACATTTACATGACATAGAACCATTCCTTGCAACTCAATACCCTTTCTAAAGGAAATGGACATGGTTTACTTCTGTTTTAACAGAAAAAGTGGAAAATTTTGGTGGCATCCCATTTTTTCACATTCTGGAGGTAAGGCTATAGTCTTTTGTCTTTTTCTGATTTTCGGTAAAATAGTTCTTTTGTCTTTTTCTGATTTTTGGTGGCATCCCATTTTTTCACATTCTGGAGGTAAATACACTTTTCAAATTTAAATGACTTAGAACCATTCCTTGCAACTCAATACCCCTTAGATAGGAAGTGCACATGGTTTACTACTGTTTTAAAAGAAAAAGTTGAAAATGTTGGTGGCATCCCATTTTTTCACTGTCTGGAGGTAAGGCTATAGTCTTTTGTCTTTTTCTGATTTTCGGTAAAATACACTTTTCACATTTACATGACTTAGAACCATTTCTTGCAACTCAATACCCCCTCTCCAGGAAGAGGACATGGTTTACTGCTGTTTTAATAGAAAAAGTGGAGAATTTTGGTGGCATCCCAGTTTTTCACTGTCTGGAGGTAAGGCCATAGTCTTTTGTCTTTTCTGATTGTCGGTAAAATACACTTTTCACATTTACATGACTTAGAACCATTCCTTGCAACTCAATACCCCTTAGATAGGAAGTGAACATGGTTTTCGATTGTTTCAACAGAAAAAGTGGAAAATTTTGGTGGCTTCCCATTTTTTCACATTCTGGAGGTAAGTCTTTTGTCTTTTTCTGATTTTCGGTGAAATACACTTTTCACATTTACATGCCTTAGAACCATTCCTTGCAACTCAATACCCCCTCTCCAGGAAGAGGACATGGTTTACTGCTGTTTTAACAGAAAAAGTGGAGAGTTTTGGTGGCATCCCAGTTTTTCACTGTCTGGAGGTAAGGCTATAGTCTTTTGTCTTTTTCTGCTTTTAGGTAAAATACACTTTTCACATTTACATGACTTAGAACCATAGTGGCCATGGTTTACTTCTGTTTTAACAGAAAAAGTGGAAAATTTTGGTGGCATCCCAGTTTTTCACTGTCTTGAGGCAAGGCTATAGTCTTTTGTCTTTTTCTGATTTTCGGTAAAATATACTTTTCAACTTTGCATGACGTAGAACCATTCCTTGCAACTCAATAACCCTTAGATAGGAAGTGAACATGGTTTACCACTGTTTTAACAGAAAAAGTGGAAAATTTTGGTGGCATCCCATTTTTTTTCACTGTCTGGAGGTAAGGCTGTAGTCTTTTGTCTTTTTCTGGTTTTCGTGAAATACACTTTTCACATTTACATGGCTTAGAACCATTCCTTGCAGCTCAATACCCCTTAGATAGGAAGTGGACATGGTTTACTGCTGTTTTAATAGAAAAAGTGGAGAATTTTGGTGGCATCCCAGTTTTTCACTGTCTGGAGGTAAGGCTATAGTCTTTTGTCTTTTTCTGGTTTTCGGTAAAATATACTTTTCAACTTTGCATGACTTAGAACCATTCCTTGCAACTCAATACCCCTTAGATAGGAAGTGAACATGGTTTACCACTGTTTTAACAGAAAAAGTGGAAAATTTTGGTGGCATCCCATTTTTTCACATTCTGGAGGTAAGGGTATAGTCTTTTGTCTTTTTCTGATTTTCGGTAAAATACACTTTTCAAATTTAAATGACTTAGAACCATTCCTTGCAACTCAATACCCCTTAGATAGGAAGTGCACATGGTTTACTACTGTTTTAAAAGAAAAAGTTGAAAATGTTTGTGGCATCCCATTTTTTCACTGTCTGGAGGTAAGGCTATAGTCTTTTGTCTTTTTCTGCTTTTCGGTAAAATACACTTTTCACATTTACATGACTTAGAACCGTTCCTTGCAACTCAATACCCTTAGATAGGAAGTGAACATGGTTTTCGACTGTTTCAACAGAAAAAGTTGAAAATTTTGGTGGCATCCCATTTTTCACTGTCTGGAGGTAATGCTATAGTCTTTTGTCTTTTCTGATTTTCGTAAAATACACTTTTCACATTTACATGACTTAGAACCATTCCTTGCAACTCAATACCCCCTCTCCAGGAAGAGGACATGGTTTACTGCTGTTTTAATAGAAAAAGTGGAGAATTTTGGTGGCATCCCAGTTTTCACTGTCTGGAGGTAAGGCCATAGTCTTTTGTCTTTTTCTGATTGTCGGTAAAATACACTTTTCACATTTACATGACTTAGAACCATTCCTTGCAACTCAATACCCCTTAGATAGGAAGTGAACATGGTTTTCGATTGTTTCAACAGAAAAAGTGGAAAATTTTGGTGGCTTCCCATTTTTTCACATTCTGGAGGTAAGTCTTTTGTCTTTTTCTGATTTTCGTGAAATACACTTTTCACATTTACATGCCTTAGAACCATTCCTTGCAACTCAATACCCCTCTCCAGGAAGAGGACATGGTTTACTGCTGTTTTAACAGAAAAAGTGGAGAGTTTTGGTGGCATCCCAGTTTTTCACTGTCTGGAGGTAAGGCTATAGTGTTTTGTCTTTTTCTGCTTTTAGGTAAAATACACTTTTCAAATTTACATGACTTAGAACCATAGTGGCCATGGTTTACTTCTGTTTTAACAGAAAAAGTGGAAAATTTTGGTGGCATCCCAGTTTTTCACATTCTGGAGGTAAGGCTATAGTCTTTTGTCTTTTTCTGATTTTTGGTAAAATACACTTTTCAAATTTACATGACTTAGAACAATTCCTTGCAACTCAATACCCCTTAGATAGGAAGTGCACATGGTTTACTACTGTTTTAAAAAAAAAAAAGTGGAAAATTTTGGTGGCATCCCATTTTTTTCACTGTCTGGAGGTAAGGCTATAGTCTTTTGT
The DNA here is from genome assembly GCA_022829145.1 of Albula goreensis. Taxonomy (NCBI): domain Eukaryota; kingdom Metazoa; phylum Chordata; class Actinopteri; order Albuliformes; family Albulidae; genus Albula; species Albula goreensis. The sequence continues at coordinate 6,134,822 of CM040758.1, forward strand.
CTTTTTCTGCTTTTCGGTAAAATACACTTTTCACATTTACATGACTTAGAACCATTCCTTGCAACTCAATACCCCTTAGATAGGAAGTGAACATGGTTTTCGACTGTTTCAACAGAAAAAGTGGAAAATTTTGGTGGCATCCCATTTTTTCACTTTCTGGTGGTAAAGCTATAGTCTTTTGTCTTTTTCTGGTTTTCGGTGAAATACACTTTTCACATGTACATGGCTTAGAACCATTCTTTGCAACTCAATACCCCTTAGATAGGAAGTGCACATGGTTTACTGCTGTTTTAACAGAAAAAGTTGAGAATTTTGGTGGCATCCCAGTTTTTCACTGTCTGGAGGTAAGGCTATAGTCTTTTGTCTTTTTCTGCTTTTCGGTAAAATACACTTTTCACATTTACATGACTTAGAACCATTCCTTGCAACTCAATACCCCTTAGATAGGAAGTGAACATGGTTTTCAACTGTTTTAACAGAAAAAGTGGAAAATTTTGGTGGCATCCCATTTTTTCACTGTCTGGAGGTAAGGCTGTAGTCTTTTGTCTTTTTCTGCTTTTCGGTAAAATACACTTTTCACATTTACATGACCTAGAACCATTCCTTGCAACTCAATACCCTCTCTCCAGGAAGAGGACATGGTTTACTGCTGTTTTAAGAGAAAAAGTGGAGAATTTTGGTGGCATCCCAGTTTTTCACTGTCTGGAGGTAAGGCCTTTGTCTTTTGTCTTTTTCTGATTTTCGGTTAAATACACTTCTCACATTTACATGACTTAGAACCATTCCTTGCATTTCAATACCCCTTAGATAGGAAGTGGACATGTTTTACTTCTGTTTTAACAGAAAAAGTTGAGAATTTTGGTGGCATCCCATTTTTTCAAATTCTGGAGGTAAGGCTTTTTGTCTTTTGTCTTTTTCTGATTTTCGGTAAAATACACTTTTCACATTTACATGACTTAGAACCATTCCTTGCAACTCAATACCCTTACATAGGAAGTGAACATGGTTTTCGACTGTTTCAACAGAAAAAGTGGAAAATTTTGGTGGCATCCCATTTTTTCACATTCTGGAGGTAAGGCTATAGTCTTTTGTCTTTTTCTGCTTGTCGGTAAAATACACTTTTCACATTTACATGACTTAGAACCATTCCTTGCAACTCAATACCCTTCTCCAGGAAGAGGACATGGTTTCCTGCTGTTTTAACAGAAAAAGTGGAGAATTTTGGTGGCATCCCATGTTTTCACATTCTGGAGGTAAGGCTATAGTCTTTTGTCTTTTTCTGCTTGTCGGTAAAATATACTTTTCAAATTTAAATGACTTAGAACCATTCCTTGCAACTCAATACCCTTTAGATAGGAAGTGAGAATGGTTTTCGACTGTTTCAACAGAAAAAGTAGAAAATTTTGGTGGCATCCCATTTTTTCCACATTCTGGAGGTAAGGCTATAGTCTTTTGTCTTTTCTGATTTTCGGTGAAATACACTTTTCACATTTACATGACATAGAACCATTCCTTGCAACTCAATACCCCTTCTACAGGACGTTGACATGGGTTACTCCTGTTTTAACAGAAAAAGTAGAAAATTTTCGTGGCATCCCAGTTTTTCACTGTCTGGAGGTAAGGCTATAGTCTTTTTTCTTTTTCTGCTTTTCGGTAAAATATACTTTTCAACTTTGCATGACTTAGAACCATTCCTTGCAACTCAATACCGCTTAGATAGGAAGTGAACATGGTTTACCACTGTTTTAACAGAAAAAGTGGAAAATTTTGGTGGCATCCCATTTTTTCACATTCTGGAGGTAAGGCTATAGTCTTTTGTCTTTTTCTGCTTTTCGGTTAAATGTACGTTTCAACTTTGCATGACTTAGAACCATTCCTTGCAACTCAATACCCCTTAGATAGGAAGTGAACATGGTTTACCACTGTTTTAACAGAAAAAGTGGAAAATTTTCGTGGCATCCCATTTTTTCACTCTCTGGAGGTAAGGCTATAGTCTTTTGTCTTTTTCTGCTTGTCGGTAAAATTCACTTTTCACATTTACATGACATAGAACCATTCCTTGCAACTCAATACCCTTTCTAAAGGAAATGGACATGGTTTACTTCTGTTTTAACAGAAAAAGTGGAAAATTTTGGTGGCATCCCATTTTTTCACATTCTGGAGGTAAGGGTATAGTCTTTTGTCTTTTTCTGATTTTCGGTAAAATACACTTTTCAAATTTAAATGACTTAGAACCATTCCTTGCAACTCAATACCCCTTAGATAGGAAGTGCACATGGTTTACTACTGTTTTAAAAGAAAAAGTTGAAAATGTTGGTGGCATCCCATTTTTCACTGTCTGGAGGTAAGGCTATAGTCTTTTGTCTTTTTCTGATTTTCGGTAAAATACACTTTTCACATTTACATGACTTAGAACCATTTCTTGCAACTCAATACCCCTCTCCAGGAAGAGGACATGGTTTACTGCTGTTTTAATAGAAAAAGTGGAGAATTTTGGTGGCATCCCAGTTTTTCACTGTCTGGAGGTAAGGCCATAGTCTTTTGTCTTTTTCTGATTGTCGGTAAAATACACTTTTCACATTTACATGACTTAGAACCATTCCTTGCAACTCAATACCCCTTAGATAGGAAGTGAACATGGTTTTCGATTGTTTCAACAGAAAAAGTGGAAAATTTTGGTGGCTTCCCATTTTTCACATTCTGGTGGTAAGTCTTTTGTCTTTTTCTGATTTTCGGTGAAATACACTTTTCACATTTACATGCCTTAGAACCATTCCTTGCAACTCAATACCCCCTCTCCAGGAAGAGGACATGGTTTACTGCTGTTTTAACAGAAAAAGTGGAGAGTTTTGGTGGCATCCCAGTTTTTCACTGTCTGGAGGTAAGGCTATAGTCTTTTGTCTTTTCTGCTTTTAGGTAAAATACACTTTTCAAATTTACATGACTTAGAACCATAGTGGCCATGGTTTACTTCTGTTTTAACAGAAAAAGTGGAAAATTTTGGTGGCATCCCAGTTTTTCACTGTCTTGAGGCAAGGCTATAGTCTTTTGTCTTTTTCTGATTTTCGGTAAAATATACTTTTCAACTTTGCATGACGTAGAACCATTCCTTGCAACTCAATACCCCTTAGATAGGAAGTGAACATGGTTTACCACTGTTTTAATAGAAAAAGTGGAAAATTTTGGTGGCATCCCATTTTTTTCACATTCTGGAGGTAAGGGTATAGTCTTTTGTCTTTTTCTGATTTTCGGTAAAATACACTTTTCAAATTTAAATGACTTAGAACCATTCCTTGCAACTCAATACCCCTTAGATAGGAAGTGCACATGGTTTACTACTGTTTTAAAAGAAAAAGTTGAAAATGTTGGTGGCATCCCATTTTTCACTGTCTGGAGGTAAGGCTATAGTCTTTTGTCTTTTTCTGATTTTCGGTAAAATACACTTTTCACATTTACATGACTTAGAACCATTTATTGCAACTCAATACCCCCTCTCCAGGAAGAGGACATGGTTTACTGCTGTTTTAATAGAAAAAGTGGAGAATTTTGGTGGCATCCCAGTTTTTCACTGTCTGGAGGTAAGGCCATAGTCTTTTGTTTTTCTGATTGTCGGTAAAATACACTTTTCACATTTACATGACTTAGAACCATTCCTTGCAACTCAATACCCCTTAGATAGGAAGTGAACATGGTTTTCGATTGTTTCAACAGAAAAAGTGGAAAATTTTGGTGGCTTCCCATTTTTTTCACATTCTGGAGGTAAGTCTTTTGTCTTTTTCTGATTTTCGTGAAATACACTTTTCACATTTACATGCCTTAGAACCATTCCTTGCAACTCAATACCCCCTCTCCAGGAAGAGGACATGGTTTACTGCTGTTTTAACAGAAAAAGTGGAGAGTTTTGGTGGCATCCCAGTTTTTCACTGTCTGGAGGTAAGGCTATAGTCTTTTGTCTTTTTCTGCTTTTAGGTAAAATACACTTTTCAAATTTACATGACTTAGAACCATAGTGGCCATGGTTTACTTCTGTTTTAACAGAAAAAGTGGAAAATTTTGGTGGCATCCCAGTTTTCACTGTCTTGAGGCAAGGCTATAGTCTTTTGTCTTTTCTGATTTTCGTAAAATATACTTTTCAACTTTGCATGACGTAGAACCATTCCTTGCAACTCAATACCCCTTAGATAGGAAGTGCACATGGTTTACTACTGTTTTAAAAGAAAAAGTTGAAAATGTTTGTGGCATCCCATTTTTCACTGTCTGGACGTAAGGCTATAGTCTTTTGTCTTTTTCTGCTTTTCGGTAAAATACACTTTTCACATTTACATGACTTAGAACCGTTCCTTGCAACTCAATACCCCTTAGATAGGAAGTGAACATGGTTTTCGACTGTTTCAACAGAAAAAGTTGAAAATTTTGGTGGCATCCCATTTTTTCACTGTCTGGAGGTAATGCTATAGTCTTTTGTCTTTTTCTGATTTTCGGTAAAATACACTTTTCACATTTACATGACTTAGAACCATTCCTTGCAACTCAATACCCCTCTCCAGGAAGAGGACATGGTTTACTGCTGTTTTAATAGAAAAAGTGGAGAATTTTGGTGGCATCCCAGTTTTTCACTGTCTGGAGGTAAGGCCATAGTCTTTTGTCTTTTTCTGATTGTCGGTAAAATACACTTTTCACATTTACATGACTTAGAACCATTCCTTGCAACTCAATACCCCTTAGATAGGAAGTGAACATGGTTTTCGATTGTTTCAACAGAAAAAGTGGAAAATTTTGGTGGCTTCCCATTTTTTCACATTCTGGAGGTAAGTCTTTTGTCTTTTTCTGATTTTCGGTGAAATACACTTTTCACATTTACATGCCTTAGAACCATTCCTTGCAACTCAATACCCCCTCTCCAGGAAGAGGACATGGTTTACTGCTGTTTTAACAGAAAAAGTGGAGAATTTTGGTGGCATCCCAGTTTTTCACTGTCTGGAGGTAAGGCTATAGTCTTTTGTCTTTTTCTGCTTTTAGGTAAAATACACTTTTCAAATTTACATGACTTAGAACCATAGTGGCCATGGTTTACTTCTGTTTTAACAGAAAAAGTGGAAAATTTTGGTGGCATCCCATTTTTTCACTGTCTTGAGGTAAGGCTATAGTCTTTTGTCTTTTTCTGATTTTCGGTAAAATACACTTTTCAAATTTAAATGACTTAGAACCATTCCTTGCAACTCAATACCCCTTAGATAGGAAGTGCACATGGTTTACTACTGTTTTAAAAGACAAAGTTGAAAATGTTTGTGGCATCCCATTTTTTCACATTCTGGAGGTAAGGCTATAGTCTTTTGTCTTTTTCTGATTTTCGGTAAAATATACTTTTCAACTTTGCATGACGTAGAACCATTCCTTGCAACTCAATACCCCTTAGATAGGAAGTGAACATGGTTTACCACTGTTTTAATAGAAAAAGTGGAAAATTTTGGTGGCATCCCATGTTTTCACTGTCTGGAGGTAAGGCTGTAGTCTTTTGTCTTTTTCTGGTTTTCGGTGAAATACACTTTTCACATTTACATGGCTTAGAACCATTCCTTGCAACTCAATACCCCTTAGATAGGAAGTGGACATGGTTTACTGCTGTTTTAATAGAAAAAGTGGAGAATTTTGGTGGCATCCCAGTTTTTCACTGTCTGGAGGTAAGGCTATAGTCTTTTGTCTTTTTCTGATTTTCGGTAAAATACACTTTTCATATTTAAATGACTTAGAACCATTCCCTGCAACTCAATACCACTTAGATAGGAAGTGCACATGGTTTACTACTGTTTTAAAAGAAAAAGTTGAAAATGTTTGTGGCATCCCATTTTTCACATTCTGGAGGTAAGGCTATAGTCTTTTGTCTTTTTCTGGTTTTCGGTAAAATACACTTTTCATATTTAAATGACTTAGAACCATTCCCTGCAACTCAATACCCCTTGTACAGGAAATGCACTGGGTTTACTGCTGTTTTAACAGAAAAAGTGGAAAATTTTGGTGGCATCCCATTTTTTCCACATTCTGGAGGTAAGGCTGCAGTCTTTTGTCTTTTTCTGATTTTCGGTGAAATACACTTTTCACATTTAAATGACTTAGAACCATTCCATGCAACTCAATACCCCTTGTACAGGAAATGCACTTGGTTTACTGCTGTTTTAACAGAAAAAGTGGAAAATTTTGGCTGCATCCCATTTTTTTCACATTCTGAAGGTAAGGCTATAGTCTTTTGTCTTTTTCTGCTCGTCGGTAAAATATACTTTTCAAATTGAAATGACTTAGAACCATTCCTTGCAACTCAATACCCTTTAGATAGGAAGTGAGAATGGTTTTCGACTGTTTCAACAGAAAAAGTAGAAAATTTTGGTGGCATCCCATTTTTTCCACATTATGGAGGTAAGGCTATAGTCTTTTGTCTTTTTCTGATTTTCGGTAAAATATACTTTTCACATTTACATGACATAGAACCATTCCTTGCAACTCAATACCCCTTCTACAGGACGTTGACATGGTTTACTCCTGTTTTAACAGAAAAAGTAGAAAATTTTTGTGGCATCCCAGTTTTTCACTGTCTGGAGGTAAGGCTATAGTCTTTTTTCTTTTTCTGCTTTTCGGTAAAATATACTTTTCAACTTTGCATGACTTAGAACCATTCCTTGCAACTCAATACCCCTTAGATAGGAAGTGAACATGGTTTACCACTGTTTTAACAGAAAAAGTGGAGAATTTTGGTGGCATCCCATTTTTCACATTCTGGAGGTAAGGCTATAGTCTTTTGTCTTTTTCTGCTTTTCGGTTAAATGTACGTTTCAACTTTGCATGACTTAGAACCATTCCTTGCAACTCAATACCCCTTAGATAGGAAGTGAACATGGTTTACCACTGTTTCAACAGAAAAAGTGGAAAATTTTCGTGGCATCCCATTTTTTCACTGTCTGGAGGTAAGGCTATTGTCTTTTGTCTTTTTCTGATTTTCGGTAAAATTCACTTTTCACATTTACATGACATAGAACCATTCCTTGCAACTCAATACCCTTTCTAAAGGAAATGGACATGGTTTACTTCTGTTTTAACAGAAAAAGTGGAAAATTTTGGTGGCATCCCATTTTTCACATTCTGGAGGTAAGGGTATAGTCTTTTGTCTTTTTCTGATTTTCGGTAAAATACACTTTTCAAATTTAAATGACTTAGAACCATTCCTTGCAACTCAATACCCCTTAGATAGGAAGTGCACATGGTTTACTACTGTTTTAAAAGAAAAAGTAGAAAATGTTTGTGGCATCCCATTTTTTCACTGTCTGGACGTAAGGCAATAGTCTTTTGTCTTTTTCTGCTTTTCGGTAAAATACACTTTTCACATTTACATGACTTAGAACCGTTCCTTGCAACTCAATACCCCTTAGATAGGAAGTGAACATGGTTTTCGACTGTTTCAACAGAAAAGTTGAAAATTTTGGTGGCATCCCATTTTTCACTGTCTGGAGGTAAAGCTATTGTCTTTTGTCTTTTTCAGATTTTCGGTAAAATACACTTTTCACATTTACATGACTTAGAACCATTCCTTGCAACTCAATACCCCCTTCTCCAGGAAGACATGGTTTACTGCTGTTTTAACAGAAAAAGTGGAAAATTTTGGTGGCATCCCAGTTTTTCACTGTCTGGAGGTAAGGCCATAGTCTTTTGTCTTTTTCTGATTTCGGTAAAATACACTTTTCAACTTTGCATGACTTAGAACCATTCCTTGCAACTCAATACCCCTTAGATAGGAAGTGAACATGGTTTTCGACTGTTTTAACAGAAAAAGTGGAAAATTTTGGTGGCATCCATTTTTTCACATTCTGGAGGTAAGGCTATAGTCTTTTGTCTTTTCTGATTTTCGGTGAAATACACTTTTCACATTTACATGCCTTAGAACCATTCCTTGCAACTCAATACCCCCCTTAGGAAGAGGACATGGTTTACTGCTGTTTTAACAGAAAAAAAGTGGAAAATTTTGGTGGCATCCCAGTTTTTCACATTCTGGAGGTAAGGCTATAGTCTTTTGTTTTTTCTGCTTTTCGAAAATACACTTTTCACATTTACATGACATAGAACCATTCCTTGCAACTCAATACCCCTTCAACAGGCCACATGGTTTACTTCTGTTTTAACAGAAAAAGTGGAAAATTTTGGTGGCATCCCATTTTTCACATTCTGGAGGTAAGGCTATAGTCTTTTGTCTTTTTCTGATTTTCGGTAAAATACACTTTTCAAATTTAAATGACTTAGAACCATTCCCTGCAACTCAATACCCCTTGTACAGGAAATGCACTTGGTTTACTGCTGTTTTAACAGAAAAAGTGGAAAATTTTGGTGGCATCCCATTTTTCCACATTCTGGACGTAAGGCTATAGTCTTTTGTCTTTTTCTGGTTTTTGGTAAAATACACTTTTCACATTTACATGACTTAGAACCATTCCTTGCAACTCAATACCCTTAGATAGGAAGTGAACATGGTTTTCGACTGTTTCAACAGAAAAGTTGAAAATTTGTGGCATCCCATTTTTTCACTGTCTGGAGGTAAAGCTATTGTCTTTTGTCTTTTCAGATTTTCTACACTTTTCACATTTACATGACTTAGAACCATTCCTTGCACTCAATACCCAGGAAGAGGACATGGTTTACTGCTGTTTTAACAGAAAAAGTGGAGAATTTTGGTGGCATCCCAGTTTTTCACTGTCTGGAGGTAAGGCCATAGTCTTTTGTCTTTTTCTGATTGTCGGTAAAATACACTTTTCACATTTACATGACTTAGAACCATTCCTTGCAACTCAATACCCCTTAGATAGGAAGTGAACATGGTTTTCGATTGTTTCAACAGAAAAAGTGGAAAATTTTGGTGGCTTCCCATTTTTTCACATTCTGGAGGTAAGTCTTTTGTCTTTTCTGATTTTCGTGAAATACACTTTTCACATTTACATGCCTTAGAACCATTCCTTGCAACTCAATACCCCTCTCTCCAGGAAGAGGACATGGTTTACTGCTGTTTTAACAGAAAAAGTGGAGAGTTTTGGTGGCATCCCAGTTTTTCACTGTCTGGAGGTAAGGCTATAGTCTTTTGTTTTTTTCTGCTTTTAGGTAAAATACACTTTTCAAATTTTCATGACTTAGAACCATAGTGGCCATGGTTTACTTCTGTTTTAACAGAAAAGTGGAAAATTTTGGTGGCATCCCAGTTTTTCACTGTCTTGAGGCAAGGCTATAGTCTTTTGTCTTTTTCTGATTTTCGGTAAAATACACTTTTCAAATTTAAATGACTTAGAACCATTCCCTGCAACTCAATACCCCTTGTACAGGAAATGCACTTGGTTTACTGCTGTTTTAACGGAAAAAGTGGAAAATTTTGGTGGCATCCCATTTTTTCCACATTCTGGAGGTAAGGCTATAGTCTTTTGTCTTTTTCTGATTTTTGGTAAAATACACTTTTCACATTTACATGACTTAGAACCATTCCTTGCAACTCAGTACCCCTTAGATAGGAAGTGAACATGGTTTTCGATTGTTTCAACAGAAAAAGTGGAAAATTTTGGTGGCATCCCATTTTTTCACATTCTGGAGGTAAGGCTATAGTCTTTTGTCTTTTTCTGCTTTTCGGTAAAATATACTTTTCACATTTACATGACATAGAACCATTCCTTGCAACTCAATACCCTTTCTAAAGGAAATGGACATGGTTTACTACTGTTTTAAAAAAAAAGTTGAAAATGTTTGTGGCATCCCATTTTTTCACTGTCTGGAGGTAAGGCTATAGTCTTTTGTCTTTTTCTGCTTGTCGGTAAAATATACTTTTCACATTTACATGACATAGAACCATTCCTTGCAACTCAATCCCCTTTCTAAAGGAAATGGACATGGTTTACTACTGTTTTAACAGGAAAAGTGGAAAATTTTGGTGGCATCCCATTTTTTCACATTCTGGAGGTAAGGCTATAGTCTTTTGTCTTTTTCTGGTTTTCGGTAAAATATACTTTTCAAGTTTTCATAACTTAGAACCATTCCTTGCAACTCAAAACCCCTTCTCCAGGAAGTGGACATGGTTTACTTCTCTTTTAACCGAAAAAGTTGAGAATTTTGGTGGCATCCCATTTTTTCAAATTCTGGAGGTAAGGCCTTAGTCTTTTGTCTTTTATGATTTTCGGTAAAATACACTTTTCACATTTACATGACTTAAAACCATTCCTTGCAACTCAATACCCCTTAGATAGGAAGTGGACATGGTTTACTTCTGTTTTAAGAGAAAAAGTGGAAAATTTTGGTAGCATCCCATTTTTTCACTGTCTGGAGGTAAGGCTATAGACTTTTGTCTTTTCTGATTTTCGATAAAATATACTTTTCAAATTTATATGACTTAGAACCATTCCTTGCAACGCAATTCCTTCATACCTCATACTCAGTGACCTTACCCCCACAGGACCCCAAAAGACCCCTCATCCTCAGTGACCCTGCCTCCACAGCAGCCCCTAATACTCAGTGACCCTGCCTCCACAGCACCCCCTCATCCTCAGTGACCCTGCCTCCACAGCAGCCCCTCATTCTCAGTGACCTTCCCACCACAGGATCCCCACAGGACCCCCTCATCCTGAGTGATACTGCCCCCACAGGGCCCCACAGGAACCCCTCATCCTCAGTGACCCTGCCCCAACAAGGCCCCCAGAGGGCCCCCTCTTACTCAGTGATACTGCCCCCACAGTTCCCCCACAGGACCCCCTCATACTCAGTGATACTGCCCCCACAGGGCCCCCACAGGACCCCCTCATACTCAGTGACCCTGCCCCCACAGTTCCCCACAGGACCCCCTCATACTCAGTGATACTGCCCCCACAGGGCCCCAGAGGGACCCCCTCATACTCAGTCACCCTGCCCCCACAGGACCCCTCATCCTCAGTGATACTGCCCCCACAGGGCCCCACAGGACCCCTAATACTCAGTGATACTGCCCCCACAGGGCCCCCACAGGACCCCTCATACTCAGTGACCCTGCCCCACAGGGCCCCCACAGGACCCCCTCATGCTCAGTGACCTAGCCCCCACAGGGCCCCCACAGGACCCCCTCATACTCAGTCACCCTGCCCCCACAGGACCCCCTCATCCTCAGTGATACTGCCCCCAGAGGGCCCCCCACAGGACCCCCTCATCCTCAGTGACCCTGCCCACACTAGGCCCTCAGAGGGCCCCCTCTTACTCAGTGATACTGCCCCACAGGGCCCCACAGGACCCCCACAGGACCCCCATACTCAGTCACGCTACCCCCACAGGGCCCCCACAGGACCCCCTCATACTCAGTGACCCTGCCCCCACAGGACCCCCTCATACTAAGTGACCCTGCCCCCCACATGGCCCCAGGGACCCCTCATACTCACTGACCCTGCCCCACAGGGCCCCCACAGGACCCCTGATCCTCAGTGACCCTGCCCCCACATGCCCCCACAGGCCCCCTCATACTCAGTGACCTGCCCCCACAGGGCCCCCACAGGACCCCCTCATCCTCAGTGATACTGCCCCAACAGGGCCCCACAGGACCCCCTCATCCTCAGTGACCCTGCCCCCACAGGCCCCCACAGGGCCCCATCTTACTCAGTGACACTGCCCCCACAGGATCCCCACAAGACCGCCTCATCCTCAGTGATACTGCCCCACAGGGCCCCCACAGGACCCCTCATCCTCAGTGACCCTGCCCACCAGAAGGCCCCAGAGGGCCCCCTTTACTCAGTGATACTTCCCCACAGTATCCCCACAGGACCCCCTCATTCTCAGTGACCTGCCCCCACAGGGCTCCCACAGGACCCCCTCATACTCAGTGACCCTGCCCCCACAGGACCCCCTCATACTCAGGACCCTGCCCCCACAGGACCCCCATCCTCAGTGACCCTGCCCCCACAGGGCCCCCTCAGTACTCACTGACCCTGCCCCCACCAGAGGACCCCTCATCCTCAGTGACCCTGCCCCACATGCCCCCAGGGGCCCCCTCATACTCAGTGACCCTGCCCCCACAGGGCCCCCACAGGACCCCCTCATCCTCAGTGACCCTGCCCCCCAAAGGACCCCCTCATCCTCAGTGACCCTGCCCCCACAAGGCCCCACAGGGCCCCCTCTTACTCTGTGACCCTGCCCCCACAGGAGCCCCACAGGACCCCTCATCCTCAGTGATACTGCCCCACAGGGCCCCACAGGACCCCCTCATCCTCAGTGACCCTGCCCCACAGGGCCCCCAGAGGGCCCCCTTTACTCAGTGACACTGCCCCCACAGGAACCCCACAGGACCCCCTCATCCTCAGTGACCCTGCCCCCACAGGGCCCCCACAGGACCCCCTCATACTCATTGACCTTGCCCCCACAGGACCCCCAAATGACCCCCTCATCCTCAGTGATACTGCCCCCACAGGGCTCCCACAGGGCTCCCTCATCCTCAGTGACCCTGCCCCACAGGGCCCCCACAGGACCCCTCATACTCATTGACCTTGCCCCACAGAGGACCCCAAATGACCCCTCATCCTCAGTGATACTGCCCCCACAGGACCCCCTCATACTCAGTGACCCTGCCCCCACATGGCCCCCACAGGACCCCCTCATACTCAGTGTCCCTGCCCCCACAGGGCCCCCACAGGGCCCCCACAGGACCCCCTCATCCTCAGTGACCCTGCCCCACAAGGCCCCCAGAGGGCCCCTCTTTCAGTGATACTTCCCCCACAGGATCCCCACAGGACCCCCTCATCCTCAGTGATACTGCCCCCCACAGGGCCCCCACCGGACCCCGTCATCTTCAGTGACCCTGCCCCACACAAGACCCCCAGAGGGCCCTCATACTCAGTGACCCTGCCCCTACAGGACCCCCTCATACTCAGTGACCCTGCCCCCACATGGCCTGCCCCCACAGGGCCCCTCATACTCAGTGACCCTGCCCCCACAGGACCCCTAATCCTCACTGACCCTGCCTCCACATGGCCCCCACAGGGCCCCCTCTTACTCAGTGATACTGCCCCCACAGGATCCCCACAGGACCCCCTCATACTCAGTGACACTGCCCCCACAGGACCCCCACAGGATCCCCTCATACTCATGTGATACTGCCCCACTGGGCCCCCACAGGACCCCCTCATCCTCAGTGATACTGCCCCCACAGGGCCCCCACAGGACCCCCTCATACTCAGTTACCCTGCCCCCATAGGGCCCCCCACAGGACCCCCACAGGACCCCCTCATCCTCAGTGACCCTGCCCCCACAAGGCCCACAGAGGGCCCCCTCTTACTCAGTGATACTGCCCCACAGGGCCACAGGGCCCCCTCTTACTCAGTGATACTGCCCCCTAAGGATCCCCACAGGACCCCCTCATCATCAGTGATACTGCCCCCACAGGGCCCCCACAGGACCCCATCATCTTCAGTGACCCTGCCCCCACAGGCCCCCAGAGGCCCTCATACTCAGTGACCCTGCCTCCACAGCGCCCCTCATACTCAGTGACCCTGCCCCCACAGGATCCCCCTCATACTCAGTGACCCTGCCCCCACATGGCCCCCACATGGCCCCCTCATACTCAGTGACCCTGCCCCACAGGGCCCCCCACAGGACCCCATCATCTTCAGTGACCCTGCCCCCACAGGGCCCCCAGAGGGCCCCCTCATTACTCAGTGACCCTGCCTCCACAGCGCCCCTCATACTCAGTGACCCTGCCCCCACAGGATCCTCATACTCAGTGACCCTGCCCCCACATGGCCCCCACATGGCCCCCTCATACTCAGTGACCCTGCCCCCACAGGGCCCCCACAGGACCCCCTCATCCTCAGTGACCCTGCCCCACAGGCCCCCAGAGGGCCCCCTTTTACTCAGAGATACTGCCCCCACAGGGCCCGCACAGGACCCCCTCATACTCAGTGACCCTGCCCCCCACAGGACCCCCTCATCCTCAGTGACCCTGCCCCCACTTGGCCCCCACAGGGCTCCCTCATACTCAGTGACCCTGCCCCCACAGGGCCCCCACAGGACCCCTTCATCCTCAGTGATTCTGCCCCCACAGGATCCCCACAGGACTCCCTCATCCTCAGTGATCCTGCCCCCACACAGGGCCCCCTCATACTCAGTGACCCTGCCCCGACATGGCCCCCACAGGGCCCCCTCATACTCAGTGACCCTGCCCCCACAGGGCCCCCACAGGTCCCCCTCATCCTCAGTGACCCTGCCCCCACAGGCCCCCAGGGGGCCCCTTTTTCTCAGTGATACTGCCCCCACAGGGCCCGCACAGGACCCTCTCATCTTCAGTGACCCTGCCCCCACAGGACCCCCTCATCCTCAGTGACCCTGCCCCCACTTGGCCCCCACAGGGCTCCCTCATACTCAGTGACCCTGCCCCCACAGGCCCCCACAGGGACCCCCTCATCCTCAGTAAGATACTGCCCCAACAGGGCCCCTACAGGACCCCATCATCTTCAGTGACCCTGCCCCCTCAAGGCCCCCAGATGGCCCCCTCTTACTCAGTGATACTGCCCCCACAGGGCCCCCACAGGACCTCGTCATACTCAGTCACCCTGCCCCCACTGGGCCCCCACAGGCCCCTCATACTCAGTGACCCTGCCCCCACATGGCCCCCACATGGCCTTCTCATACTCAGTGACCCTGCCCCCACATGGCCCCCACAGGGCTCCTCATACTCAGTGACCCTGCCCCCACAGGGCCCCCACAGGACCCCCTCATCCTCAGTGATACTGCCCCCACAGGGCCCCCACAGGACCCCCTCAAACTCAGTCACCCTGCCCCTACAGGCCTCCCACCAGGCCCCCTCATACTCAGTGACCCTGCCCCCACAGGACCCCCTAATACTCAGTGACCCTGCCCCACATGGCCCCCACATGGCCCCCTCATACTCAGTGACCCTGCCCCCACACGGCCCCCACAGGACCCCCTCATCCTCAGTGACCCTGCCCCCACAAGGCCCCAGGGGCCCCCACAGGACCCCCTCATACTCAGTGATACTTCCCCACAGGATCCCCACAGGACCCCCTCATCCTCAGTGATACTGCCCCCACAGGGCCCCTACAGGACCCCCTCATCTTCAGTGACCCTGCCCCCACAAGGCCCCTAGAGGGCCCCTCTACTCAGTGATACTGCCCCCACAGGATCCCCACAGGACCCCTCATCCTCAGTGACCCTGCCCCCACATGGCCCCCACAGGGCCCCTCATACTCAGTGACCCTGCCCCACAGGCCCCCACAGTACCCTCATCCTCAGTGACCCTGCCCCCACAGGGCCCCCTTTAGAGGGCCCCCTCATACTCAGTGACCCCCCTACAGGGCCCCCACAGGGCCCCCACAGGGCCCCCCACAGGACCCCTCATCCTCAGTGACCCTGCCCCAACAAGGTCCCCAGAGGGCCCTTTTCTCAGTGATACTGCCCCCACAGGACCCCATCATACTCAGTCACCCTGCCCCACAGGGCTCCCACCGGGCCCCTCATACTCAGTGACCCTGCCCCCACAGGACCCTCATACTCAGGGACCCTGCCCCCACATGGCCCCCACAGGACCCCCTCATTCTCAGTGACCCTGCCCCACAGGGCCCCAGAGGGCCCCCTCATCCTCAGTGATACTGCCCCCACAGGGGACCCACAGGGCCCCCACAGGACCCCTTACTCAGTGATACTGCCCCACAGGGCCCCACAGGACCCCCTCATACTCAGTGACCCTGCCCCCAGGCCCCTCAGTGAGGACCCACCTCATCCTCAGTGACCCTGCCCCCACAGGCCCCCACAGGACCCCTCATACTCAGTGACCTGCCCCTGCACAGGGCCCCACCCCCTCATACTCAGTGACCCTGCCCCCACAGGGCCCCCAGGACCCCCTCATCCTCAGTGACCCTGCCCCACAAGGCCCCAGAGGGCCCCCTTTTCTCAGTGATACTGCCCCAGGGCCCAGGACCCCTCATACCTCAGTGACCCTGCCCCACAGGCCCCCAAGGGACCCCTCATCTCAGTGACCCTGCCCCCACAGGACCCCCTCATACTCAGTGACCCTGCCCCACAGGCCCCCACAGGACTCCTCATACTCAGTGACCCTGCCCCAGGGCCCCCAGGGGCCCCTCATCCCTCAGTGATACCTGCCACAGGGCCCCAGGGCCCCCTCATCTCAGTGATACCCCCCACAGGGCCCCACAGGACCCTCATACTCAGTGACCCTGCCCCACAGGACCCCAAAGGACCCCCTCATCCTCAGTGACCCTGCCTCCACAGCGCCCCTCATACTCAGTGACTCTGCCTCCACAGCACCCCCTCATACTCAGTGACCCTGCCCCCACAGGATCCCCACAGGACCCCCTCATCCTCAGTGATACTGCCCCCACAGGGGACCCACAGGACCCTGCCCCACATTACCCCCTTTACTCAGTGATACTGCCCCCTCCCCCACAGGACCCCCTCATACTCAGTCACCCTGCCCCAACAGGACCCCACAGGACCCCTCATACTCAGTGACCCTGCCCCCACAGGACCCCACCCCCCTCATACTCAGTGACGCTGCCCCCACATGGCCCCCACAGGACCCTTCATACTCAGTGACCCTGCCCCCACAGGGCCCCCACAGGGCCCCCAAAGGACCCCTCATCCTCAGTGACCCTGCCCCATATGGCCCCCAAAGGGCCCCCTCATACTCAGTGACCTGCCCCCACAGGATCCCCACAGGACCCCCTCATACTCAGTGACCCTGCCCCCACAGGCCCCTACAGGGCCCCTCATACTCAGTGACCCTGCCCCCACATGGCCCCCACAGGACCCCCATACTCAGTGACCCTGCCCCCACAGGGCTCCCACAGGACCCCCACAGGACCCCCTCATTTTCAGTGACCCTGCCCCCACAAGGCCCCCAGAGGGCCCCCTCTTACTCAGTGATACTGCTACGACAGGGCCCCCACATACTCAGTCACCCTGCCCCCACAGGGCTCCCACCGGGCCCCCCTCATACTCAGTGACCCTGCCCCCACAGGACCCCCTCATACTCAGTGACCCTGCCCCACATGGCCCCCACAGGGCCCTCTCATACTCAGTGACCCTGCCCACACAGGGCCCCCACAGGACCCCCTCATCCTCAGTGATACTGCCCCCACAGGGCCCCCACAGGGCCCCCACAGGACCCCCTCATCCTCAGTGACCCTGTCCCCACAAGGCCCCCAGAGGGCCCCCTCTTCCTCAGTGATACTGCCCCCACAGGGCCCCCACAGGACCCCCTCATCCTCAGTGACCCTTCCCCCACAAGGCCCCCAGAGGGCCCCCTCTTACTCAGTGATACTGCCCCCACAGGGCTCCCACAGGACCCCCTCATACTCAGTCACCCTGCCCCCACAGGACCCCCAGAGGACCCCCTCATACTCAGTGACCCTGCCCCCTCAGGACCCCCTCATCCTCAGTAATACTGCCCCCACAGGGCCCCCACAGGACCCCCTCATCCTCAGTGACCCTTCCCCCACAAGGCCCCCAGAGGGCCCCCTTTTACTCAGTGACACTGCCCCCACAGGATCCACTCAGGACCCCCTCATCCTCAGTGATACTGCCCCCACAGGGCCCCATAGGACCCCCTCATCCTCAGTGACCCTGCCCCCACAAGACCCCCTGAGGGCCCCCTCTTACTCAGTGATACTGCCCCCACAGGGCCCCTACAGGACCCCCTCATCGTCAGTGACCCTGCCCCCACAAGGCCCCCAGAGGGCCCCCTCATCTTCAGTGACCCTGCCACCACAAGGCCCGCAGAGGGCCCCCTTTTACTCAGTGATACTGCCCCCACAGGGCCCACACAGGACCCCCTCATACTCAGTCACCCTGCCCCCACAGGGCTCCCACCGGGCCCCCTCATACTCAGTCACCCTGCCCCCACAGGGCTCCCACCGGGCCCCCTCATACTCAGTGACCCTGCCCCCACAGGACCCCCTCAGGGCCCACTCATACTCAGTGACCCTGCCCCCACAGGGCCCCCACAGGACCCCCTCATCCTCAGTGATACTGCCCCCACAGGGCCCTCACAGGACCCCCTCATCCTCAGTGACCCTGCCCCCACAAGGCTCCCAGAGGGCCCCCTCTTTCTCAGTGATACTGCCCCCACAGGGCCCCACAGGACCCCTCATACTCAGTCACCCTTCCCCTACAGGGCTCCCACCGGGCCCCTCATACTCACTGACCCTGCCCCCACAGGACCCCCTCATACTCAGTGACCCTGCCCCCACATGGCCCCCACAGAGCCCCCATACTCAGTGACCCTGCCCCCACTGGACCCCCTCATCCTCACTGACCCTGCCTCCACATGGCCCCCACAGGGCCCCCTCTTACTCAGTGATACTGCCCCCACAGGATCCCCACAGGACCCCCTCATACAGGACCCTGCCCCACAGGACCTACAGGACATGCTCAGTGACCCTGCCCACAGGACCCCCAGGGCCCCCCACAGGACCCCCCACTGGGCCCCCACTGACCCCTCAGTGATACCTGCCCCCACAGGGCCCCACAGGACCCCACAGGACCCCCTCATCCTCAGTGACCCTGCCCCCACAAGGCTCCCAGAGGGCCCCCTCTTACTCAGTGATACTGCCCCGACAGGATCCCCACAGGACCCCCTCATCCTCAGTGATACTGCCCCCACAGGGCTCCCACAGGACCCCATCATCTTCAGTGACCCTGCCCCCACAGGACCCCCTCATACTCAGTGACCCTGCCCCCACATGGCCCCCACAGGGCCCCCTCATACTCAGTGACCCTGTCCCCACTGGACCCCCTCATCCTCACTGACCCTGCCTCCACATGGCCCCCACAGGGCCCCCTCTTACTCAGTGATACTGCCCCCACAGGGCTCCCACCGGCCCCCTCACTCAGTCACCCTGCATACTCAGTGACCCTGCCCCACAGGACCTCCACCGGGCCCCCTCATACTCAGTGACCCTGCCCCCACAGGACCCCCTCAGGGCCCACTCATACTCAGTGACTCTGCCCCCACAGGGCCCCCACAAGACCCCTCATCCACAGTGATACTGCCCCCACAGGGCCCCCACAGGACCCCCTCATCCTCAGTGACCCTGCCCCCACAAGGCTCCCAGAGGGCCCCCTCTTTCTCAGTGATACTGCCCCCACAGGGCCCCCACAGGACCCCCACATAGTCAGTCACCCTGCCCCCACAGGACCCCCTCATCCTCATTGACCCTGCCCCCACAGGGCCCCCAGAGCGCCCCCTCCTACTCAGTGATACTGCCCCCACAGGATCCCCACAGGACCCCCTCATTCACAGTGATACTGCCCCCACAGGGCCCGCACAGGACCCACCTCATACTCAGTCACCCTGCCCCCACTGGGCTCCCACCGGCCCCCTCATACTCAGTGACCCTGCCCCCACAGGACCCCCTCATACTCAGTGACCCTGCCCCCACATAGTCCCCACAGGGCCCCCTCATAGTCAGTGACCCTGCCCCCACAGGGCCCCCACAGGACCCACTCATCCTCAGTGATACTGCCCCCACAGGGGACCCACAGGGCCCCACAGGACCCCTCTTACTCAGTGATACTGCCCCCACAGGGCCCCCACAGGACCCCCTCATCCTCAGTGACCCTATCCCCACAAGGCCCCCAGAGGGCCCCCTCTAACCAAGTGATACTGCCCCCACAGGGCCCCCAAAGGACCCCCTCATCCTCAGTGATACTGCCCCCACAGGGCCCCCACAGGGCTCCCACAGGACCCCCTCATCCTCAGTGACCCTGCCCCCACAATGCTCCCAGAGGGCCCCCTCTTTCTCAGTGATACTGCCCCCACAGGGCCCCCACAGGACCCCCTCATACTCAGTCACCCTTCCCCTACAGGGCTCCCACCGGGCCGCCTCATACTCAGTGACCCTGCCCCCACAGGACCCCCTCATACTCAGTCACCCTTCCCCTACAGGGCTCCCACCGGGCCCCTCATACTCAGTGACCCTGCCCCCACAGGACCCCCTCATACTCATTGACCCTGCCCCCACATGGCCCCCACAGGGCCCCCTCATACTCAGTGACCCTGCCCCCAAAGGACCCCCACAGGACCCTCTCATCCTCAGTGACCCAGCCTTCACAGGACCCCCACAGGACCCCCTCATACTCAGTGATACTGGCCCCACTGGGCCCCCACAGGACCCCCTCATCCTCAGTGATACTGCCCCACAGGGCCCCCACAGCACCCTCATACTCAGTGACCCTGCCCCCACAGGGCCCCCACAGGGCCCCCTCATACTCAGTGACCTTGCCCCCACAGGACCCCAAAAGGACCCCCTCATCCTCAGTGACCCTGACTCCAAAGCAGCCCCTCATACTCAGTGATCCTGCCTCCACAGGATCCCCACAGGACCCCCTCATCCTCAGTGATACTGCCCCCACAGGACCCACAGAACCCCTCATCCTCAGTAATACTGCCCCCACAGGGCCCCCACAGGACCCCCTCATCCTCAGTGACCCTGCCCTCACAGGGCCCCCACAGGACCCCTCATACTCAGTCACCCTGCCCCCAGGGGTCCCACAGGGCCACCTCATACTCAGTGACCCTGCCCCCACAGGACCCCCTCATACTCAGTGACCCTGCCCCCACTTGGCCCCCACAGGGCCCCCTCATACTCAGTGACCCTGCCCCCACAGGCCCCCCACAGGCCCCCCACAGGACCCCCTCATCCTCAGTGACCCTGCCCCCAGAAGGCCCTCAGAGGGCCCCCTTTTACTCAGTGATACTGCCCCCACAGGGCCCGCACAGGACCCCCTCATACTCAGTGACCCTGCCCCCACAGGGCCCCCACAGGACCCCCTCATCCTCAGTGATACTGCCCCCACAGGGGACCCACAGGGTCCCCACACAACCCCTCTTACTCAGTGATACTGCCCCCACAGGGCCCCCACAGGACCCCCTCATCCTCAGTGACCCTACCCCACAAGGCCCCAGAGGACCCCCTCATCCTCAGTGATACTGCCCCACAGGGCCCCCATAGGACCCCATCCTCAGTGACCCTGCCCCCACAAGGCCCCCTGAGAGCCCTCTCTACTCAGTGATACTGCCCCCACAGGGCCCCTACAGGACCCCCTCATCCTCAGTGACCCTGCCCCCACAAGGCCCCCAGAGGGCCCCCTCATCCTCAGTGACCCTGCCACCACAAGGCCCGCAGAGGGCCCCCTTTTACTCAGTGATACTGCCCCCACAGGGCCCGCACAGGACCCCCTCATACTCAGTCACCCTGCCCCCACAGGGCTCCCACCGGGCCCTCATACTCAGTCACCCTGCCCCCACAGGGCTCCCACCGGGCCCCCTCATACTCAGTGACCCTGCCCCCACAGGACCCCCTCAGGGCCCACTCATACTCAGTGACCCTGCCTCCACAGGGCCCCCACAGGACCCCCTCATCCTCAGTGATACCTCCCCACAGGGCCCCCACAGGACCCCTCATCCTCAGTTACCCTCCTTCCCCACACAGGCTCCCAGAGGGCCCCCTCTTTCTCAGTGATACTGCCCAAACAGGGCCCCCACAGGACCCCCTCATACTCAGTCACCCTGCCCCTACAGGGCTCCCACCGGGCCCCCTCATACTCAGTGACCCTGCCCCCACAGGACCCCCTCATACTCAGTGACCCTGCCCCCACATGGCCCCCACAGGGCCCCCTCATACTCAGTGACCCTGCCCCCACTGGACCCCCTCATCCTCACTGACCCTGCCTCCACTTGGCCCCCACAGGGCCCCCTCTTACTCAGTGATACTGCCCCCACAGGATCCCCACAGGTCCCCCTCATACTCAGTGACCCTGCCCCCACAAGACCTCCACAGGACCCCCTCATCCTCAGTGACCCTGCCTTCACAGGACCCCCACAGGACCCCCTAATACTCAGTGATACTGCCCCCACTGGGCCCCCACTGGACCCCCTCATCCTCAGTGATACTGCCCCCACAGGGCCCCCACAGGACCCCCTCATACTCAGTGACCCTGCCCCCATAGGGCCCCCACAGGACCCTCTCATACTCAATCGCCCTGCCCCCATTGGGCTCCCACAGGGCCCCCTCATACTCAGTGACCCTGCCCCCACATGGCCCCCAGAGGGCCCCCTCATACTCAGTGACCCTGCCTCCACATGTCCCCCACAGGGCCCCCTCATACTCAGTGACCCTGCCCCCACAGGGCCCCGTCATCCTCAGTGATACTGCCCCCACATTGCCCCCACAGGGCTCCCACAGGACCCCCTCATCCTCAGTGACCCTCCCCCACAAGGCCCCCAGAGGGCCCCCTTTTAGTCAGTGATACTGCCCCCACAGGGCCCCCACAGGACCCCCTCATACTCAGTCACACTGCCCCTGCAGGGCTCCCACCGGGCCCCTCATACTCACTGACCCTGCCCCCACAGGACCCCCTCATACTCAGTGACCCTGCCCCCACATGGCCCCCACAGGGCCCCCTCATACTCAGTGACCCTGCCACCACAGGACCCCCACAGGACCCTCTCATCCTCAGTGACCCAGCCTTCACAGGACCCCACAGGACCCCCTCATACTCAGTGATACTGGCCCCACTGGGCCCCCACAGGACCCTCATCCTCAGTGATACTGCCCCACAGGGCCCCCACAGGACCCTCATACTCAGTGACCCTGCCCCACATGGCCCCACAGGGCCCCCTCATACTCAGTGACCTTTCCCCACAGGGCCCTCCCAGGACCCTCATCCTCAGTCATACTGCCCCCACAGGGCCCCCACAGGACCCTCATCCTCAGTGATACTGCCCCCACAGGGCCCCCACAGGACCCTCATCCTCAGTCACCCTGCCCCCACAAGGCCCCCCAGAGGGCCCTCTTACTCAGTGACACTGCCCCCACAGGGCCCCCACAGGACCCTCATACTCAATCACCCTGCCCCCACAGGGCTCCCACAGGGCCCTCATACTCAGTGACCCTGCCCCCACAGGATCCACTCAGGACCCTCATTCTCAGTGATACTGCCCCCACAGGGCCCCATAGGACCCCTCATCCTCAGTGACCCTGCCCCCACAAGGCCCCTGAGGGCCCCTCTTACTCAGTGATACTGCCCCCACAGGGCCCCTACAGGACCCTCTCATCGCCAGTGACCCTGCCCCCACAAGGCCCCCAGAGGGCCCTCATCCTCAGTGACCCTGCCACCAAGGCCCGCAGAGGGCCCCTTTACTCAGTTATACTGCCCCACAGGGCTCCCACCGGCCCCCTCATACTCAGTCACCCTGCCCCACAGGGCTCCCACCGGGCCCCCTCATACTCAGTGACCCTGCCCCCACAGGACCCCTCAGGGCCCACTCATATTCAGTGACCCTGCCCCACAGGGCCCCCACAGGACCCCCTCATCCTCAGTGATACTGCCCCACAGGGCCCCCACAGGACCCTCATCCTCAGTGACCCTGCCCCCTCACAAGGCTCCCAGAGGGCCCCCTCTTTCTCAGTGATACTGCCCCCACAGGGCCCCCACAGGACCCCCTCATACTCAGTCACCCTTCCCCTACAGGGCTCCCACCGGGCCCCCTCATACTCAGTGACCCTGCCCCCACAGGACCCTCATACTCAGTGACCCTGCCCCCACATGGCCCCCACAGGGCCCCCTCATACTCAGTGACCCTGCCCCCACTGGACCCCCTCATCCTCACTGACCCTGCCTCCACATGGCCCCCACAGGGCCCCCTCTTACTCAGTGATACTGCTCCCACAGGATCCCGACAGGACCCCCTCATACTCAGTGACCCTTCCCCCACAGGACCTCCACAGGACCCCCTCATCTTCAGTGACCCTGCCTTCACAGGACCCCCACAGGACCCCCTCATACTCAGTGATACTGCCCCCACTGGGCCCCCACTGGGCCCCCCTCAGTGATCCTCAGTGATACTGCCCCCACAGGGCCCCCCAGGCCCCCCACAGGACCCCTCATCCTCAGTGACCCTGCCCCCTCAAGGCCCCCCCCAGAGGGCCCCTCTACTCAGTGATACTGCCCCCCACAGGGCCCCCACAGGACCCTCATCCTCAGTGACCTGCCCCACAGGCTCCCACAGGGCCCCCTCTAACTCAGTGTGATACTGCCCCCACAGGCCCCCACAGGACCCCTCATACTCAGTGACCTTGCCCCCACAGGGCCCCACAGGGCCCCTCATCCTCAGTGACCCTGCCCCAAGGCCCCACAGGACTTGCCTCCACAGGACCCTCATCTCAGTGACCCTGGGCCCCCACAGGACCCTCATACTCAGTGATACTGCCCCCCACATGGCCCCTACAGGACCCCCTCATACTCAGGACCCCCCCCACAGGGCCCCCTCATCCTCAGTGATACTGTGCCCCCACAGGGCCCCCTCATACAGGGTGACCCTCCCCCACAGGACCCTCATACTCAGTGACCCTGCCCCCACAGGGCCCCACAGGGCCCTCATACTCAGTGACCCTGCCCACAGGACCCCCCCACAGGGCCCCACAGGACCCTCATCCTCAGTGACCCTGCCCACAGGGCCCCCACAGGGCCCCTCATACTCAGTGACCTGCCCCACAGGGGCCTCCTCCTCTTACAGGACTCCCCACAGGGCCCCACAGGGCCCTCATACTCAGTGACTACTGCCCCCACAGGGCCCCCTCATACAGGGACCCCTCTCATCCAGTGATACTGCATCCCACAGGCCCCTAAGGGTCCCCTACAGGACCCCTCATACTCAGTGACCCTGCCCCCACAGGGCCCCCACAGGGCCCCCTCATACTCAGTGACCCCCCACAGGGCCCCAGGACCCTCCCTCATCCTCAGTGATACTGCCCCACAGGGCCCCCACAGGACCCCTCTCATCCTCAGTGACCCTGCCCCCACAAGGCCCCACAGGGCTCCTCTACTCAGTGATACTGCCCCACAGGGCCCCTACAGGACCCCTCATCCTCAGTGACCCTGCCCACAGGGCCCCCACAGGGCTCCCTCACTCAGTGACCCTGCCCCACAGGGCCCGCACAGGACCCTCATACTCAGTGACCCTGCCCCCACAGGGCCCCACAGGACCCCTCATACTCAGTGACCTCTGCCCCCACAGGGCTCCCACAGGACCCCTCATACTCAGTGACCCTGCCCCACAGGACCCTCATACAGGACCTGCCCCCACAGGGCCCTCATCATACTCAGTGACTGCCCCACAGGGCCCCCACAGGACCCTCATCTCAGTGATACTGCTGCCCCCACAGGGCCCCACAGGACCCTCATCCTCAGTGACCCTGCCCTACAGGGCCCCAGAGGGCCCCCTTTCTCAGTGATACTGCTCTACAGGCCCCCACAGGACCCTCATACTCAGTCATCCTCAGTGATACTGCCCCAGGGCTCCCACAGGCCCCCATACTCAGTGACCCTGCTGCCACAGGACCTCTACAGGACTCTATACTCAGTGACCTCTCTGCCCCCACATGGGCCCCCACAGGGCCCCCATACTCAGTGACCCTGCCCCCACAGGACCCTCATCCTCAGTGACCCTGCCTCCACAGGCCCCTCACAGGGCCCCTCTTACTCAGTGATACTGCCCCACAGGATCCCCTACAGGACCCCCTCATACTCAGTGACCCTGCCCCCACAGGACCCCCACAGGACCCCTCATCTCAGTGACCCTGCCTCCACAGGACCCCACAGGACCCCCATCACTCAGTGATACTGCCCCCACAGGGCCCCCACTGACCCCTCATCCTCAGTGATACTGCCCACAGGGCCCCCACAGGGCCCCTCATACTCAGTGACCCTGCCCCCACAGGGCCCCCACAGGGCCTCTCAGGACTACTGTGCCCCAGTGACCCTGCTCCCCACAGGGGCTCCCACAGGGCCCCCTCATACTCAGTGACCTGCCCCCACAGGATCCCCAGAGGGCCTCCTCATACTCAGTGACCCTGCTCCCACAGGGCCCCACAGGACCCCTCATACTCAGTGACCCTGCCCCCACAGGACCCCCTATACCAGTGATCCTGCCCCCACAGGCCCCCACAGGGCCCCTCATACAGGGCCCTGCCCCACAGGACCCTCATCCTCAGTGACTCCCCACAGGGGCCTCCTCTTACTTCAGTGATACTGCCCAGGGCTCCCACAGGCTCCCTCATACTCAGTGACCCTGCCCCAGTCACAGGCCCCACAGGCCCTCCCCTCATACTCAGTGACCAGGACTGCCCTCAGGGACCCTCATACTCAGTGACCCTGCCCCCACAGGGCCCCCACAGGGCCCCCTCATACTCAGTGACCCTGCCCCCACAGGGCCCCTACAGGGACCCTCTCATCCTCAGTGACCTGCCCCACAGGGCCCCTACAGGACTCCTCATACTCAGTGATACTGCCCCACAGGGCCCCTACAGGACCCTCATCCTCAGTGATACTGCCCCACAGGCCCCCACAGGAGGGCCTCTCATACTCAGTGACCCTGCCCCCACAGGGCCCCCAGAGGCCCTCATACTCAGTGATACTGCTGCCCCCCACAGGGCCCCCACAGGACTCCCCTCATCTCAGTGATACTGCCCCCACACAGGGCCCCACAGGACCTCTCATCCTCAGTGATACCTGCCCCCACAGGGCCCCCACAGGACTCCCCTCATACTCAGTGACCCTGCCCCCTGCACAGGACCCCCATACTCAGTGACCCTGCCCCCCACATGGCCCCACAGGGCCCCTCATACTCAGTGACCCTGCCTCCCACAGGGCCCCCACAGGACCCCCCTCATCCTCAGTGATACTGCCCCCACAGGGGACCCCACAGGGCCCCAGGACTCTCTACTCAGTGATACTGCCCCCACAGGGCCCCCACAGGACCCCATCCTCAGTGACCCTGCCCCCACAAGGCCCCAGAGGGCCCCCTCTAACCAGTGATACTGCCCCACAGGGCCCCCAAGGACCCCTCATCTCAGTGATACTGCCCCCACAGGGCCCCCACAGGCTCCCCACAGGACCCCTCATCCTCAGTGACTCTTTGCTCCCACAAGGCCCCCAGAGGGCCCTCTTTCTCAGTGATACTGCCCCCACAGGGCCCCCACAGGACCCCCTCATACTCAGTCACTCAGTGACTTCCCCTACAGGGCTCCCACAGAGGGCCTCCTCTCATACTCAGTGATACTGCCCCAGGGCCCTACAGGACCCTCATACTCAGTGACCCTGCCCCTCAGGGCTCCCACAGGCCCCCATACTCAGTGACCCTGCCCCCACAGGACCCCCTCATACTCATGACCCTGCCCCCACATGGCCCCAGAGGGCCCCTCATACTCAGTGACCCTGCCCCACAGGGCCCCTACAGGACCCTCTCATCCTCAGTGACCTGCCTTCACAGGACCCCCACAGGACCCTCATACTCAGTGACCTCTGCCCCCACTTGGCCTGCCCTAGAGGGCTCCCTCATACTCAGTGACTGCTCCAGGGCCCCACAGGCCCCCCACAGGACCCCATCCTCAGTGACCCTGCCCCACAGGCCCCACAGAGGGCCCCTCATACTCAGTGATACTGCCCCCACAGGGCCCCACAGGACCCCTCATACTCAGTGACCCTGCCCACAGGGCCCCTACAGGACCCTCATCCTCAGTGATACTGCCCAGTAATACAGGGACCCACAGGGTCCCCCACAACCCCTCTACTCAGTGATACTGCCCCACAGGGCCCCCACAGGACTCCTCATCCTCAGTGACTCCTGCCCCCACAGGGCCCCAGAGGACCCCCTCATCCTCAGTGATACTGCCCCCACAGGGCCCCCACAGGGACCCTCATCCTCAGTGACCCTGCCCCACACAGGCCCCCACAGAGCCCTCTTACTCAGTGATACTGCCCCCACAGGGCCCCTACAGGACCCTCATCCTCAGTGACCCTGCCCCACAAGGCCCCCAGAGGGCCCCTCATCCTCAGTGACCCTGCCACCACAAGGCCCCCAGAGGGCCCTTTACTCAGTGATACTGCCCCCACAGGGCCCCCACAGGACCCTCATACTCAGTCACTCCTGCCCCACAGGGCTCCCACTGGCCCCTAATACTCAGTCACCCTGCCCCCACAGGGCCCCACTGGACCCTCATACTCAGTGACCCTGCCCCCACAGGGCCCCCTCAGGGCCACTCATACTCAGTGACCCTGCCTCCACAGGGCCCCCACAGGACCCATCCTCAGTGATACTGCCCCCACAGGGCCCCACAGGACCCTCATCCTCAGTGACCCTGCCCCCACAAGGCCCCCAGAGGGCATCCTCTTTCTCAGTGATACTGCTCCCACAGGGCCCCCTACAGGACTCCTCATACTCAGTCACCCTGCCCCTACAGGGCTCCCACTGGCCCCCTCATACTCAGTGACCCTGCCCCCACAGGATCCTCTCATACTCAGTGACCTTGCCCCCACATGGCCCCCACAGGGCCCCATATACTCAGTGACCCTGCCCCCACAGGACCCTCCTCATACTCAGTGACCCTGCCTGGCCCCACATGGCTCCCCAGGACCCTCTCATACTCAGTGACTCCTGCCCCACAGGACCCAGGACCTTATACTAAGTGACCTACTGCCCCCACAGGGCCCCCACAGGGCCCTCTCAAACTCAGTGACCTACTGCCCACAGGGCCCCCCTAAAGGACCCTCATCCACAGTGATACTGCCCCCACACAGGGCCCCCACAGGACCTCTCATCCTCAGTGACCCTGCCCCACAGGGCCCCAGAGGGCCCTCTTACTCAGTGATACTGCCCCACAGGGCCCCATACAGGACTCTGCCTCCACAGCACCCTCATACTCAGTGACCTGCCCTACAGGATCCCCACAGGACCCCCTCATCCTCAGTGATACTGCCCCACAGGGCCCCACAGGACCCTCATACTCAGTGACCCTGCCCCCACAGAGCTCCCCAGGGCGCCTCATACTCAGTGACCCTGCCCCCACAGGATCCCCTCATACTCAGTGACCTTGCCCCCACATGGCCCTACAGGGCCCCATACTCAGTGACCCTGCCCCCAGAGGACCCTCCTCATACTCAGTGACCCTGCCCCCACATGGCCCCCACAGGACCCTCATACTCAGTGACTACTGCCCACAGGGCCCCCACAGGACCCCCCACAGGACCCCCTCATCCTCAGTGACTCCTGCCCCCACAGGCCCCCAGAGGGCCCCTCTACTCAGTGATACTGCCCCTCACAGGGCCCCTACAGGACCTCTCATACTCAGTCACCCTGCCCCCACAGGGCTCCCACAGGGCCCCCTCATACCAGTGACCCTGCCCCCACAGGACCCTCATACTCAGTGACCCTGCCCCCACATGGCCCCTCTAGGGCCCTCATACTCAGTGACCCTGCCTCTACAGGGCCCCCACAGGACCCTCTCATCCTCAGTGATACTGCCCCACAGGGCCCCTACAGGCCCCCACAGGACCCTCATCCTCAGTGACCTGTCCCCCACAAGGCCCCCAGAGGGCCCTCTTCTCAGTGATACTGCCCCCACAGGGCCCCATCCTCAGTGACCCTGACAGGACCCCTCCCTCATCCTCAGTGACCCTTCCCCCACAGGCCCCAGAGGGCCCTCTCTACTCAGTGATACTGCCCCCACAGGGCTCCCACAGGACCCTCATACTCAGTCACCCTGCCCCACAGGCCCCACAGGACCCTCATACTCAGTGACCTTGCCTGCCCCTCAGGACCCCTCATCTCAGTGATACTGCCCCCACAGGGCCCCACAGGACCCTCATCTCAGTGACCTCTTCCCCACAAGGCCCCAGAGGGCCCCTCATATCTCAGTGACACTGCCCCCACAGGATCCACTCAGGACCCTCATCTCAGTGATACTGCCCCCACAGGGCCCCCTACAGGACCCCCTCATCCTCAGTGACCCTGCCCCCACAAGACCTCAGGGCCCCTCTACTCAGTGATACTGCCCCCCACAGGGCCCCTACAGGACCTCTCATCTCAGTGACCTCCCCCACAGGGCCTGCCCCAGAGGGCCCTCATCTCAGTGACCTGCCCCACAGGCCCAGAGGGCCCTTTCTCAGTGATACTGCCCCAGGGCCCCACAGGACCCCCCATACTCAGTGACCCTGCCCCCACAGGCTCCCACAGGCCCCTCATACTCAGTGACCCTGCCCCCACAGGGCTCCCACAGGACCCTCATACTCAGTGACCCTGCCCCCACAGGACCCCCAGGGCCCACTCATACTCAGTGACCCTGCCCCCACAGGGCCCCTACAGGACCTCTCATCCTCAGTGATACTGCCCCCACAGGGCCCCCACAGGACCCTCATCCTCAGTGACCCTGCCCCACAAGGCTCCCAGAGGGCCCCTCTACTCAGTGATACTGCCCCACAGGGCCCCCACAGGACCCCTCATACTCAGTCACCCTTCCCCTACAGGGCTCCCCACAGGCCCTCCCATACTCAGTGACCCTGCCCACAGGGACCCTCTCATACTCAGTGACCCTGCCCCCACATGGCCCCCACAGGGCCCCTCATACTCAGTGACCCTGCCCCCACTGGACCCTCATACTCACTGACCCTGCCTCCACATGGCTCCCCTACAGGGCCCCTCTTACTCAGTGATACTGCCCCCACAGGATCCCCACAGGACCCCTCTCATACTCAGTGACCCTGCCCCCACAGGACTCCACAGGACCCCTCATCTCAGTGACCCTGCCTTCACAGGACCCCAGAGGACCCTCTTTATACTCAGTGATACTGCCCCCACTGGGCCCCCACAGGACCCTCATCCTCAGTGATACTGCCCCCACAGGGCCCTCCCTCAGTGACCCCCACAGGACCCTCATCTCAGTGACCCTGCCCCACAGGCCCCAGAGGGCCCTCTCCTCAGTGATACTGCCCCCACAGGGCCCCCACAGGACCATCTCATCCTCAGTGATACTGCCCCACAGGGCCCCACAGGACCTCTCATCTTCAGTGACTCCTGGACCCCACAGGACCCTCATACTCAGTGACCCCAGCCCCTCACAGTGACCTGCCCCCACAGGGCCCCCACAGGGCCCCTCATACTCAGTGACCCTGCCCCACAGGGCCCCTCATCATCCTCAGTGACCTGCTCCCCACATGGCCCCCAGAGGGCCCTCTCATACTCAGTGATAC
The DNA here is from genome assembly GCA_022829145.1 of Albula goreensis. Taxonomy (NCBI): domain Eukaryota; kingdom Metazoa; phylum Chordata; class Actinopteri; order Albuliformes; family Albulidae; genus Albula; species Albula goreensis. The sequence goes on from CM040758.1 coordinate 6,165,908, forward strand.
TGCCCCCACAGGGCTCCCACAGGGCCCCTCTATACTCAGTGACCCTGCCCCCACAGGACCCCACAGGGCCCTCATACTCAGTGACCCTGCCCCACAGGCCCCCCACAGGACCCACTCATACTCAGTGACCTGCCCCCACAGGGCCCCACAGGACCCCTCATCCACAGTGATACTGCCCAGGGCCCCACAGGGCCCCCACAGGACCCCTCATCTCAGTGACCCTGCCCCCACAGGGCCCCCAGAGGGCCCTCTTTACTCAGTGATACTGCCCCCACAGGGCCCCCACAGGACCCCTCACAGGACCCTAGTCAGTGACCTCTGCCCTACAGGACCTCTCTCTCATCCTCAGTGACCCTGCCCCCACAGGGCCTCCCTGACAGGACCCTATACTCAGTGATACTGCCCCACAGGGCCCCCACAGGGCCCCCTCATCACAGTGATACTGCCCCCACAGGGCCCCCACAGGACCCACTCATCTCAGTGACCCTGCCCCCCACAGGGCCCCACAGGCCCTCATACTCAGTGACTTGCCTGCCTCTACAGGGGCCCACAGGACTCCTCATACTCAGTGACCCTGCCCCCACATAGGGCCCCACAGGGCCCCTCATACTCAGTGACCCTGCCCCACAGGGCCCCCACAGGACCCACTCATCTCAGTGATACCCTGCCCCCACAGGCCCACAGGCTCCCCTCACAGGGCCCCTCAGGACCCTCATACTCAGTGACTACTGCCCCCACAGGGCCCCCAGAGGACCCTCATCCTCAGTGACCCTGCCCCACAGGGCTCCCCTGGGCCCTCATACTCAGTGATACTGCCCCACAGGCCCCCACAGGGCCCCTCATCTCAGTGATACTGCCCCACAGGGCCCCCACAGGGCTCCCATACTCATCCTCAGTGACCTGCCCCACAGGGCCCCCAGAGGGGGCCCTCTTACTCAGTGTGATACTGCCCCACAGGGCCCCCACAGGACCTCTCTCATACTCAGTGACCTACTGCCCCTACAGGGCTCCCACAGGGCCCCCTCATCTCAGTGACCTACTGCCCCCACAGGGCCCCCACAGGGCCCTCTCATACTCAGTGACCCCCCCAGGGCCCCCACAGGCCCTCATCACTCAGTGACTTGCCCCTACAGGCCCCACAGGACCCTCTCATACTCAGTGACCCTGCCCCCACATGGCCCCCACAGGGCCCCTCTTACTCAGTGACCCTGCCCCCACAGGACCCCACAGGACCCCTCATCCTCAGTGACCTGCCCCCTACAGGACCCCCACAGGGCCTCTCTCTCATACTCAGTGATACTGCTGCTGCCACAGGGCCCTACAGGACCCTCATCCTCAGTGATACTGCCAGGGGCCCCCCACAGGACCCTCATACTCAGTGACCCTGCCCCCACAGGGCTCCCCCAGACAGGCCCCTCATACTCAGTGACCTGCCCCTACTCAGGGCCCCCACAGGACTCCCACAGGACCCTCTCATCCTCAGTGACTCTGCCCCCACAGGGCCCCACAGGGCCCTCTATCCTCAGTGATACTGCCCCCACAGGGCCCCTACAGGACCCTCTCATACTCAGTGACCCTGCCCCCACAGGGCCCCCCACAGGGCCCTCATACTCAGTGACCCTGCCCCCACAGGACCCCTCAGTGACCCTACTCAGTGACCCTGCCCCCACAGGCCCCACAGGGCCCTCATACTCAGTGACCCTGCCCCACAGGCCCCCCACAGGGCCCCCACAGGACCTCATCCTCAGTGACCCTGCCCCACAGGGCCCTCAGAGGGCCTTTTACTCCTCAGTGATACTGCCCCCACAGGGCCCCCACAGGACCTCTCTCATACTCAGTGACTCCTGCCAGGGCCCCTACAGGGCCCCACAGGACCCTCTCATCTCTCAGTGATACTGCCCTCCTCACAGGCCCCACAGGGCCCCCACAGGACCCCTCATACTCAGTGATACTGCCCCCACAGGGCCCCCTACAGGACCCCTCTCATCTCAGTGACCCTGCCCCCACACAGGCCCCCCCCAGGGCCCTCATCTCAGTGACCCTGCCCCCACAGGGCCCCACAGGACCCCTCTCATCTCAGTGACCTCTGCCCCACAGGCCCCTGAGAGGGCCCTTCACTCAGTGATACTGCCCCCACAGGGCCCCTACAGGACTCCTCATCTCAGTGACCTGCCCCACAGGGCCCCCACAGGGGCCCTCTCATCCTCAGTGACCTGCCACCACAGGGCCCCAGAGGGCCCTCATACTCAGTGATACTGCCCCTCACAGGGCCCCCACAGGACCCCCTCTCATACTCAGTCACCTACTCTGCCCCCACAGGGCTCCCACAGGACCCTCATACTCAGTGACCCTGCCCCCACAGGGCTCCCACAGGGCCCCCTCATACTCAGTGACCCTGCTGCCCCACAGGACTCCCCTACAGGACCCCATCATACTCAGTGACCTGCCTCTCCACAGGGCCCCCACAGGACCCCCTCATCCTCAGTGATACTTCCCCAGGGGCCCCTACAGGACCCCTCATCCTCAGTGATACTGCCCCACAGGGCCCCTAGAGGGCCCCTCTCTCAGTGATACTGCCCTACAGGGCCCCCACAGGACCCTCATACTCAGTCACTCCTGCCCCCACAGGGCCCCTCTACCAGGGCCCTCTCTACTCAGTGATACTGCCCCACAGGGCCCCCACAGGACCCTCATACTCAGTGACCTCTGCCCCACATGGCCCCTCTACAGGGCCCTCAGTCATATACCCTGTGACCTGCCCCACAGGCCCCACAGGGCCCCTTCATCCAGTGACCTGCATCCTCAGTGACTCCTGCCTCACAGGCCCCCCACAGGGCCCTCTCTATACTCAGTGATACTGCCCCCACAGGATCCCCAGGACAGGACCCCTCATACTCAGTGACCTCCTGCCCCCCACAGGACCCCTCCTCACAGGACCTCCCCCCCACAGGACCCTCATCCTCAGTGACCCTGCCCCACAGGACCTCCCCAGGACCCCCTCATACTCAGTGATACTGCCTCCCCCACAGGGCCCCCACAGGACCCTCATCCTCAGTGATACTGCTCCCCACAGGGCCCCCACAGGGCCCTCTCATACTCAGTGACCTACTGCCCCACAGGGCCCCACAGGACCTCCTCTATACTCAGTGACTACCTGCCCCCACAGGCCCCTACAGGGCCCCTCATACTCAGTGACCCTGCCCCCACAGGGCCCCACAGGGCCCCCTCATACCTCAGTGACCCTGCCTCCACAGGGCCTCAGGGCCCTCTACATTCTCAGTGACCCTGCCCCACAGGGCCCCCCACAGGACCATCTCAGTGATACTGCCCCCACAGGGCCCCACAGGGCTCCTCACAGGACCCCTCATCCTCAGTGACCCTCCCCACAGGGCCCCTAGAGGCCCTCTTACTCAGTGATACTGCCTCACAGGGCCCCCACAGGACTCCTCATACTCAGTGACCTGCCCCCCACAGGGCTCCCACAGGCCCTCATACTCAGTGACCCTGCCCCCACAGGGGCCCCTACAGGACCCCTCTTACTCAGTGACCCTGCCCCCACAGGGCCCCTCAGGGCCTCTCATACCAGTGACCCTGCCCCCACAGGGCCCTACAGGACCCTCCTCATCCTCAGTGACCCTGCCCCCACAGGCCCCCACAGGGCCCCCTTACTCAGTGATACTGCCCCCACAGGGCCCCACAGGGCCCCCTCATACTCAGTGACCCTGCCCCCACAGGGCCCCCACAGGACCCCTCATACTCAGTGACCTGCCTCCCACAGGGCCCCACAGGGCCCCTCATACTCAGTGATACTGCCCCACAGGGCCCCCACAGGACCTCTCATCCTCAGTGACCTGCCCTCAGTGACAGGGCCCCCACAGGACCCCTCATACTCAGTGACCCTGCCCCCACAGGGCCCCCACAGGACCCTCATACTCAGTGACCTGCCCCCACAGGGCCCCACAGGACCCCCTCATACTCAGTGACCTTGCCCCCACAGGCCCCCACAGGACCCCTCATACTCAGTGACCCTGCCCCCACAGGCCCCACAGGGCCCCTCATACTCAGTGACCCTGCCCCCACAGGGCCCCCACAGGACCCCTCATCCTCAGTGATACTGCCCCCACAGGGCCCCTCCAGGGCCCCCACAGGACCCCTCATCCTCAGTGACCCTGCCCCCACAGGCCCCCAGAGGGCCCCCTCTTACTCAGTGATACTGCCCCCACAGGGCCCCAGAGGACCCTCATACTCAGTGACCCTGCCCCACAGGGCCCCACAGGGCCCTCATACTCAGTGACCCTGCCCCCACAGGACCCCCACAGGACCCTCTCTCTCTCAGTGACCCTGCCCCCACAGGGCCCCACAGGGCCCCTCATACTCAGTGACCTGCCCCCACAGGACTCACAGGACCTCTCCCATCCTCAGTGACCCTGCCTCACAGGATTCCCCACAGGCCCTCTCATACTCAGTGATACTGCCCCCACAGGGCCCCACAGGGCCCTCATCCTCAGTGATACCTGCCCCACAGGGCCCTCTACAGGACCCTCATACCTCAGTGACCTTGCCTACAGGCCCTACAGGGCCCCAGAGGGCCCTCTTCATACTCAGTGACCCTGCCCCCACAGGGCCCACAGGGCTCTCATACTCAGTGACTCTGCCCCACAGGGACTACTCAGGGCCCCTCATAGTGACAGTGACCTCCCACAGGGCCCACAGGACCCCCTCATCTCAGTGATACTGCCCCACAGGGCCCCTACAGGACCCCTCATCTCAGTGACCCTGCCCCCACAGGCCCCCCAGAGGGCCCTCTCATACTCAGTGACCTGCCCTACAGGGCCCCTACAGGACCCCATACTCATACTCAGTGACCTGCCCCCACAGGGCCCCCACAGGGCCCCTCATACCTCAGTGACCCTGCCCCACAGGCCCCACAGGACCCCTCTCATACTCAGTGACCTGCCCCCACAGGGCCCCCCACAGGACCCTCTCATCTCAGTGACCCTGCCCCCACAGGCCCCCTAGAGGGCCCTCTCTTTACTCAGTGATACTGCCCCCCACAGGGCCCCTACAGGACCCCTCATCCTCAGTGACCCTGCCCCCACAGGGCCCCACAGGGCCCCTCATACTCAGTGACCTACCCCCCAGGCCCCTACAGGACCCTCTCATCCTCAGTGATACTGCCCCCACAGGGCCCCCCACAGGACCCCCTCATACTCAGTGACCCTGCCCCCACAGGGCCCCCACAGGGCTCCCTCATACTCAGTGACCCTGCCCCCACAGGCCCCCAGAGGGCCCCCTCATACTAGTGACCTGCCCCCACAGGGCCCCCACAGGACCCTCCTCATCCTCAGTGATACTGCCCCCACAGGGCCCCTCCTCACAGGACCCTCATCCTCAGTGACCCTGCCCCCACAGGGCCCCCACCGGGCCCCCTCATACTCAGTGATACTGCCCCACAGGGCCCCCACAGGACCCTCATACTCAGTCACCCTGCCCTGGCAGGCCCCACAGGGCCCCCTCATACTCAGTGACCCTGCCCCCACAGGGCCCCACAGGACCCCTCATACTCAGTGACCTTGCCCCCACATGGCCCCACAGGGCCCCCTCATACTCAGTGACCTCTGCCCCCACAGGGCCCCACAGGGCCCTCTCATACTCAGTGACCCTGCCCCACAGGGCCCCCCACAGGGCCCCTCATCCTCAGTGACTCCTGCCCCACAGGGCCCCCACAGGACCCCTCATACTCAGTGACCTGCCCCCACAGGGCCCCACAGGACCCCTCATACTCAGTGACCTGCCTCCACAGGGCCCCCAGAGGGCCCTCTCATCTCAGTGATACTGCCCCACAGGGCCCCACAGGACCCTCATACTCAGTGACCCTGCCCCCACAGGGCCCCCACAGGACCCCCATCTCAGTGACCCTGCCCCAGGGCAGGGCCCCTCATCTCAGTGACTTACCTGACCCCCACACAGGGCCCCCACAGGACCCCTCATACTCAGTGACTCCTGCCCCCACAGGGCCCCACAGGACTCCCTCATCCTCAGTGACCCTGCCCCCACAGGGCCCCTCAGTGACTGCTCTGGGCCCCACAGGACCCCCAGGACTTCATACTCAGTGATACTGCCCCACAGGGCCCCACAGGACCCCTCATCCTCAGTGACCTTGCTGCCCCACAGGGCCACTACAGGACCCCTCATACTCAGTGATACCTGCCCCACAGGGCCCCCACAGGGCCCTCATCTCAGTGACCCTGCCCCCACAGGGCCCCACAGGGCCCTCATACTCAGTGATACTGCCCCACAGGGCCCCCACAGGACCCTCATCCTCAGTGACCCTGCCCCCACAGGACCCCCAGAGGGCCCTCCTCATCCTCAGTGACCCTGCCTCCCACAGGCCCCCACAGGGCCCCCTCATACTCAGTGACCCTGCCCCCACAGGGCCCCCACAGGGCCCCTCATACTCAGTGACCCTGCCCCCACAGGGCCCCACAGGACCCTCATACTCAGTGACCCTGCCCCACAGGGCCCCCAGGGCCCACCTCATACTCAGTGACCTGCCCCACAGGGCCCCCACAGGACCCTCATCCTCAGTGATACTGCCCCACAGGGCCCCCACAGGACCCCTCATCCTCAGTGACCCTGCCCCCACAAGGCCCCCAGAGGGCCCCTCATACTCAGTGATACTGCCCCACAGGGCCTGCCCTGGACCCTCATACTCAGTGACCTCTGCCCCCACAGGGCTCCCACAGGGCCCCCTCATACTCAGTGACCCTGCCCCCACAGGACCCCCTCATACTCAGTGACCCTGCCCCCCACATGGCCCCCACAGGGCCCCCATACTCAGTGACCCTGCCCCACAGGACCCCTCATCATCCTCACTGACCCTGCCTCCACAGTGACCCTGCCCCCACAGGGCCCCCAGGGCCCCCTCTTACTCAGTGATACTGCCCCACAGGGCCCACAGGACCCCTCATACTCAGTGACCCTGCCCCCACAGGGCCCCCACAGGACCCCCATCTCAGTGACCCTGCCCCCACAGGACCCCCACAGGACCCCCTCATACTCAGTGATACTGCCCCCACAGGGCCCCCACAGGACCCCCTCATCCTCAGTGATACTGCCCCACAGGGCCCCCACAGGACCCCTCATACTCAGTGACCCTGCCCCCACAGGGCCCCCACAGGGGACCCTCATCCTCATTGACTCTGCCCCACAGTGGCCCCAGAGGGCCCCCTCTACTACTCAGTGATACTGCCCCACAGGGCCCCACAGGACCCCCTCATCCTCAGTGACCCTATCCCCACAGGCCCCCCAGAGGGCCCCCTCTAACCTCAGTGATACTGCCCACACAGGGCCCCCACAGGACTCCTCATCCTCAGTGACCTTGCCCCACAGGACCCCCAAAGGACCCCCTCATCCTCAGTGACCTGCCTGCACTCCAAAGCGCCCTCATACTCAGTGACTCTGCCTCCACAGGACCCTCATACTCAGTGACCCTGCCCCCATGCCCCCACAGGATCCTCATACTCAGTGACCTTGCCCCCACAGGGCCCCACAGGACCCTCATACTCAGTGACCCTGCCCCACAGGACCCCCTCAGGGCCCTCTACTCAGTGACCCTGCCCCCACATGGCCCCACAGGACCCCCTCATACTCAGTGACCCTGCCCCCCACAGGACCCCCTTATACTCAAGTGACCCTGCCCCCACATGGCCCCTACAGGGCCCCAAACTCAGTGACCCTGCCCCCACAGGGCCCCCAAAGGACCCCCTCATCCACAGTGATACTGCCCCCACAGGGCCCCCACAGGACCCTCATCCTCAGTGACCCTGCCCCCACAGGCCCCCAGAGGGCCCCTCTTACTCAGTGATACTGCCCCCCCACAGCGCCCCTCATACTCAGTGACTCTGCCTCCACAGCACCCTCATACTCAGTGACCCTGCCCTACAGGATCCCCACAGGACCCCCCTCATCCTTAGTGATACTGCCCCCAAGGGCCCCCACAGGACCCTCATACTCAGTCACCCTGCCCCACAGAGCTCCCACAGGGCCCCTCATACTCAGTGACCCTGCCCCCACAGGATCCCTCATACTCAGTCACCTTTCCCCACAGGGCCCCACAGGGCCCCCTCATACTCAGTGACCCTGCCCCACAGGACCCCTCATACTCAGTGACCCTGCCCCACATGGCCCCCACAGGCCCCCATACTCAGTGACCCTGCCCCCACAGGGCCCCCTCACAGGGCCCTGCTCCACATCCCAGTGATCTGCTTACTCAGGGCCCCCAGATCCCCACAGGACCCCCTCATACTCAGTGACCCTGCCCCACAGGCCTCCACAGGGACCTCATGCTCAGTGACCTCTGCCCCCACAGGACCCTCCCCACAGGACCCCCTCATACTCAGTGATACTGCCCCCACAGGGGCCCCCTCAGGGCCCCTCATCCTCAGTGATACTGCCCCACAGGGCCCCCACAGGACCCCTCATACTCAGTGACCCTGCCCCACAGGGCCCCACAGGACCTCATACAGGACCCTCATCCTCAGTGACCCTGCCCCCACAAGGCCCCCAGAGGGCCCCTCTTTCTCAGTGATACTGCCCCCACAGGGCCCCACAGGACCCCCTCATCCTCAGTGACCCTGCCCCCACAGGCCCCAGAGGGCCCCCTCATCTCAGTGATACCTGCCCCCACAGGGGCCCCCTCTACTCAGTGACCCTGCCCCCACAGGGCTCCCAGTGAGGACCTCCTCTCAGTGATACTGTGATTGGGCCCACAGGACCCCCTCATCCTCAGTGACCCTGCCCCACAAGGCCCCAGAGGGCCCCTCTTACTCAGTGATACTGCCCCTACAGGGCCCCCACAGGACCCCCTCATCCTCAGTGATACTGCCCCACAGGGCTCCCCGAGGACCCCTCATCTCAGTGACCCTGCCCCACAGGACCCCACAGGACCCCTCTACTCAGTGACCCTGCCCCTACAGGGCCCCCACAGGGCCCCCTCATACTCAGTGACCCTGTCCCCACAGGGCCCCCTCATCCTCAGTGACCCTGCCCCACAGGGCCCCAGAGGGCCCCTCTTACTCAGTGATACTGCCCCACAGGGCTCCACAGGGCCCCCATCATACTCAGTCACCCTGCCCCCACAGGACCTCCACCGGACCCCCTCATACTCAGTGACCCTGCCCCACAGGGCCCCCCCACAGGCCCCCTCATACTCAGTGACTCTGCCCCACAGGGCCCCACAGGGCCCCCTCATCCTCAGTGATACTGCCCCCACAGGGCCCCCACAGGACCCCCTCATCCTCAGTGACCCTGCCCCCACAAGGCTCCCAGAGGGCCCCCTCTTTCTCAGTGATACCTTTACAGGGCCCCCACAGGACCCCACATCCTCAGTCACCCTGCCCCACAGGACCCCCTCATCCTCAGTGATTTTCTTGACCCCCCAAGGCCCCTCTTGCTCAGTGATACTCCCCACAGGATCCCCAGAGGACCCCCTCATCTCTGTGATACTGCCCCCACAGGGCCCACCAGTGCTCAGGACCCCCTCATCATACTCAGTGACCCTGCCCCACTGGGCTCCACCGGCCCCCTCATACTCAGTGACCCTGCCCCACAGGGCCCCAGGACCCCCTCATACTCAGTGACCCTGCCCCCATAGACCCCAGGGGCCCTCATCCTCAGTGACCCTGCCCCACAGGGCCCCGTCATCCTCAGTGATACTGCCCCCAGGGCCCCACAGGACCCCCTCATCCTCAGTGACCCTCCCCACAAGCCAGGACCCCAGAGGGCCCCTCATGTCAGTGATACTGCCCCCACAGGGCCCCACAGGACCCCTCATACTCAGTGACACTGCCCCACAGGGCCCCCACAGGGCTCCCCCTCATACTGACCACTGACCCTGCCCCCAGAGGACCCCCTCATACTCAGTGACCCTGCCCCCACAGGGCCCCACAGGGCCCCCTCATACTCAGTGACCCTGCCCCCACAGGACCCACAGGACCCTCTCATCCTCAGTGACCCAGCCTTCTGGGACCCCCAGGACCCCCTCATCCTCAGTGATACTGCCCCCACAGGGCCCCACAGGACCCCTCATCCTCAGTGACCTGCCCCCACAGGGCCCCTCTTCATCAGGACCCCCCCATCCTCAGTGACCCTGCCCCCACAGGGCCCCACAGGACCCCCTCATACTCAGTGACCCTGCCCTTCCCCCACAGGGCCCCCACAGGACCCTCATCCTCAGTGACCCCCCACAGGGCCCCACAGGGCCCCCTCATCCTCAGTGATACTGCCCCCACAGGGCCCCACAGGACCCCCTCATCTCAGTCACCCTGCCCCCAGGGCCCCACAGGGCCCCTCATCCTCAGTGATACCCTGCCCCCACAGGGCCCCCACAGGACCCCCTCATACTCAGTGACCCTGCCCTCAGGCCCCACAGGGCCCCCAGAGGCCCCCTCATCTCAGTGACCTGCCCCCACAGGACCCCAGAGGACCCCTCATCCTCCAGTGATACTGCCCCACAGGGCCCCAGGACCCCCTCATCCTCAGTGACCCTGCCCCCACAGGCCCCCTGAGACCCCTCATCTCAGTGATACTGCCCCCAGGGCCCCTACAGGCCCCCTCATCCTCAGTGACCCTGCCCCAGGGCCCCCAGAGGGCCCCTCATCCTCAGTGACCCTGCCACCACAAGGCCCCAGAGGGCCCCCTTTACTCAGTGATACTGCCCCACAGGGCCCCACAGGACCCCCTCATACTCAGTCACCCTGCCCCACAGGGCTCCCACCGGCCCCCTCATACTCAGTGACCCTGCCCCACAGGACCCCCTCATCCTCACTCATATTCAGTGACCCTGCCCCACAGGGCCCCACAGGACCCTCATCCTCAGTGATACTGCCCCACAGGGCCCCCACAGGACCCCCTCATCCTCAGTGACCCTGCCCCACAGGCTCCCAGAGGGCCCCTCTTTCTCAGTGATGCCCCCAGGGCCCCCCACAGGACCCCTCATGCTCAGTCACTATGCCCCCACAGGGCTCCCACCGGGCCCTCATACTCAGTGACCCTGCCCCCACAGGGCCCCTCATCACTCAGTGACCTGCCCCCACAGGCCCCCACAGGGCCCCTCATACTCAGTGACCTGCCCCCACTGGACTGCCCATCCTCACTGGACCCTGCCTCCACAGGGCCCCCACAGGGCCCCTCTTACTCAGTGATACTGCTCCCACAGGGCCCCACAGGACCCCCTCATACTCAGTGACCCTGCCCCCACAGGACCCACAGGACCCCCTCATCTCAGTGACCCTGCCTTCACAGGACTCCCCACAGGACCCCCTCATACTCAGTGATACTGCCCCACTGGGCCCCACTGGGACCCCCTCATCCTCAGTGATACTGCCCCCACAGGGCCCCACAGGACCCTCATACTCAGTGACCCTGCCCCATAGGAACCCCAGAGGACCCCCACAGGACCCCCTCATCCTCAGTGACCCTGCCCCACAAGGCCCCCAGAGGGCCCCTCATACTCAGTGACCCTGCCCCCAGGCCCCACAGGGCCCCTCATACTCAGTGACCCTTCCCCCACAGGGCCCTCACAGGACCCCTCATCCTCAGTCATACTGCCCCCACAGGGCCCCCACAGGACCCCTCATACTCAGTGACCCTGCCCCACATGGCCCCCCCAGGCCCCTCATACTCAGTGACCCTTCCCCCACAGGGCCCTCACAGGACCCCCTCATCCTCAGTCATACTGCCCCCACAGGGCCCCCACAGGACCCCCCTCATCCTCAGTGACTGCCCCCACAGGGCCCCCACAGGACCCCTCATCCTCAGTCACCCTGCCCCACAAGGCCCCCACAGAGGCCCCTCTTCCTCAGTGACACTGCCCCACAGGGCCCCCACAGGACCCCCTCATACTCAATCACCCTGTCCCCACAGGCTCCCACAGGGCCCCCTCATACTCAGTGACCCTGCCCCACAGGATCCACTCAGGACTCCCTCATTCTCAGTGATACTGCCCCACAGGGCCCCATAAGACCCCCTCATCCTCAGTGACCCTGCCCCCACAAGGCCCCCTGAGCCCCCTCTACTCAGTGATACTGCCCCACAGGGCCCCTACAGGACCCCCTCATCCTCAGTGACCCTGCCCCCACAAGGCCCCCAGAGGCCCCCTCATCCTCAGTGACCCTGCCACCACAAGGCCCGCAGAGGCCCCCTTTACTCAGTTATACTGCCCCACAGGGCTCCCACCGGCCCCTCATACTCAGTCACCCTGCCCCACAGGGCTCCCACCGGCCCCCTCATACTCAGTGACCCTGCCCCCACAGGACCCCTCAGGGCCCACTCATATCAGTGACCCTGCCCCCACAGGGCCCCCACAGGACCCCCTCATCCTCAGTGATACTGCCCCACAGGGCCCCACAGGACCCCCTCATCCTCAGTGACCCTGCCCCACAAGGCTCCCAGAGGGCCCTCTTTCTCAGTGATACTGCCCCCACAGGGCCCCCACAGGACCCCCTCATACTCCGTCACCCTTCCCCTACAGGGCTCCCACGGGGCCCCCTCATACTCAGTGACCCTGCCCCACAGGACCCCCTCATACTCAGTGACCTTGCCCCACATGGCCCCCACAGGGCCCCTCATACTCAGTGACCCAGGTTATCACTGGACCCCTCATCCTCACTGACCCTGCCTCCACATGGCCCCACAGGGCCCCCTCTTACTCAGTGATACTGCTCCCACAGGATCCCCACAGGACCCCCTCATACTCAGTGACCCTGCCCCCACAGGACCTCCACAGGACCCCCTCATCTTCAGTGACCCTGCCTTCACAGGACCCCCACAGGACCCCCTCATACTCAGTGACACTGCCCCACTGGGCCCCCACTGGACCCCCTCATCCTCAGTGATACTGCCCCACAGGGCCCCCACAGGACCCCCTCATACTCAGTGACCCTGCCATAGGGCCCCACAGGACCCCCCACAGGACCCCCTCATCCTCATTGACCCTGCCCCCACAAGGCCCCAGAGGGCCCCCTCTTCCTCAGTGATACTGCCCCACAGGGCCCCCACAGGACCCCTCATCCTCAGTGACCCTATCCCCACAAGGCCCCCAGAGGGCCCCCTCTAACCAAGTGATACTGCCCACACAGGGCCCCCACAGGACTCCTCATACTCATTGACCCTTTGGGACCCACAAAGGACCCTCATCCTCAGTGACCCTGCCTCCAAAGCCCCTCATACTCAGTGACTCTGCCTCCACAGCACCCCCTCACTCAGTGACCCTGCCCCACAGGATCCCCTCATACTCAGTGACCTTGCCCCCACATGGCCCCTACAGGGCCCTCATACTCAGTGACCCTGCCCCCACAGGACCCCCTCATACTCAGTGACCCTGCCCCCACATGGCCCCCCACAGGACCCCCTCATACTCAGTGACCCTGCCCCACAGGACCCCCTTATACTAAGTGACCCTGCCCCCCACCTGGCCCCCACAGGGCCCCCAAACTCAGTGACCCTGCCCCACAGGGCCCCCAAATGACCCCTCATCCACAGTGATACTGCCCCACAGGGCCCCCACAGGACCCCTCATCCTCAGTGACCCTGCCCCCACAGGGCCCCCAGAGGCCCTCTTACTCAGTGATACTGCCCCCACAGGCGCCCCCTCATACTCAGTGACTCAGCCTCCACAGCACCCCCCTCATACTCAGTGACCCTGCCCCCACAGGATCCCCAGGGACCCCTCATCCTTAGTGATACTGCCCCAAAGGGCCCCCTACAGGGACTCATACTCCGTCACCCTGCCCCCACAGAGGCTCCACAGGGCGTCCTCATGCTCAGTGACCCTGCCCCACAGGATCCCCTCATACTCAGTGACCTTGCCCCCACATGGCCCCACAGGCCCCCTCATTCTCAGTGACCCTGACCCCACAGGACCCCCTCATACTCAGTGACCCTGCCCCCACATGGCCCTCAGACCCTCATACTCAGTGACCCTGCCCCACAGGGCTCCCAGGACCCCCACAGGACCCCCATCATTTTCAGTGACCCTGCCTCCACAAGGCCCCCAGAGGGCCCCTCTTACTCACTGATACTGCTACGACAGGGCCCCCAGGACATACTCAGTCACCCTGCCCCCACAGGGCTCCCCACCGGCCCCCTCATACTCAGTGACCCTGCCCCCACAGGACCCCCTCATACTAAGTGACCCTGCCCCCACATGGCCCCACAGGGCTCCTCATCATCTCAGTGACCCTGCCCACAGGGCCCCACAGACCCCCTCATCCTCAGTGATACTGCCCCACAGGGCCCCCACAGGGCCCCACAGGACCCTCATCCTCAGTGACCCTGTCCCACAAGGCCCCCAGAGGGCCTTCTTCCTCAGTGATACTGCCCCCACAGGGCCCCCACAGGACCCCCTCATCCTCAGTGACCCTGCCCCACAAGGCCCCCAGAGGGCCCCCTCTTACTCAGTGATACTGCCCCCACACGGCTCCCACAGGACCTCATCACACTCAGTCACTGTGCCCCCCACAGGACCCCACAGGACCCCCTCATACTCAGTGACCCTGCCCCCACAGGACCCCCTCATCCTCAGTAATACTGCCCCACAGGGCCCCCACAGGACCCCCTCATCCTCAGTGACCCTTCCCCACAAGGCCCCCAGAGGGCCCTATACTCAGTGACACTGCCCCACAGGATCCACTCAGGACCCCTCATCCTCAGTGATACTGCCCCACAGGGCCCCCATAGGACCCCCTCATCCTCAGTGACCTGCCCCACAAGACCCCCTGAGGGCCCCCCTCTTACTCAGTGATACTGCCCCACAGGGCCCCTACAGGACCCCCTCATCGTCAGTGACCTGCCCCCACAAGGCCCCCCAGAGGGCCCTCATCTTCAGTGACCCTGCCACCACAAGGCCCGCAGAGGGCCCCCTTTACTCAGTGATACTGCCCCCACAGGGCCCGCACAGGACCCTCATACTCAGTCACTCCTGCCCCACAGGGCTCCCACCGGAAACCCCCTCATACTCAGTCACCCTGCCCCACAGGGCCCCCTCAGGGCCCACTCATACTCAGTGACCCTGCCCCCCACAGGGCCCCCACAGGACCCCCTCATACTCAGTGACCCTGCCCCATAGGAGGCCCCCAGGACCCCCACAGGACCCCCTCATCCTCAGTGACCCTGCCCCACACAAGGCTCCCAGAGGGCCCCTCTTACTCAGTGATACTGCCCCCACAGGATCCCCACAGGACCCCCTCATCCTCAGTGATACTGCCCCCACAGGCTCCCAAAGGACCCCATCATCTTCAGTGACCCTGCCCCACAGGACCCCTCATGCTCAGTGACCCTGCCCCCTATGGCCCCCACAGGGCCCCTCATCTAAATCACCCTGCCCCCATTGGGCTCCCAGGACCCCCTCATACTCAGTGACCCTGCCCCACATGGCCCCAGAGGGCCCCTCATTCTCAGTGACCCTGCCCTCACATGGCCCCCACAGGGCCCCCTCATACTCAGTGACCCTGCCCCCACAGGGCCCCCCAAAGGACAACCTCATTCTCAGTGATACTGCCCCACAGGGCCCCAGAGGGCTCCCACATGACCCCTAATCCTCAGTGACCCTCTCCCACAAGGCCCCCAGAGGGCCCTCTACTCAGTGATACTGCCCCCACAGGGCCCCCACAGGACCCCCTCATACTCAGTCACACTGCCCTGCAGGGCCTCACAGGACCCCTCATCCTCAGTGACCCTGCCCCCACATGACCCCCTCATACTCAGTGACCCTGCCCCCACATGGCCCCCACAGGGCCCCCTCATCCTCAGTGATACTGCCCCACAGGGCCCCATAGGACCCCCCTCATCCTCAGTGACCCTGCCCCACAAGGCCCCCTGAGAGCCCCTCTTACTCAGTGATACTGCCCCCACAGGGCCCCTGCAGGACCCCTCATCCTCAGTGACCCTGCCCCACAAGGCCCCAGAGGGCCCCTCCTCAGTGACCCTGCCACCACAAGGCCCCGCAGAGGGCCCCTTTTACTCAGTGATACTGCCTGGGCCCGCACAGGACCCTCATACTCAGTCACCCTGCCCCACAGGGTCCCCTACACAACCCCCTCTTACTCAGTGATACTGCCCCCACAGGGCCCCCACAGGGACCCCCTCATCCTCAGTGATACTGCCCCAGAGGACCTCCACAGAACCCCTCATCCTCAGTAATACTGCCCCACAGGGCCCCACAGGACCCTCATCCTCAGTGACCCGGCCCTCACAGGGCCCCCACAGGACCCCTCTCATACTCAGTCACTCCTGCCCCCAGAGGGTCTCCCACAGGGCCACCTCATACTCAGTGACCCTGCCCCCAGGAGCCAGGACCCCCTCATACTCAGTGACCCTGGCCCCACTTGGCCCCCACAGGCCCCTCATACTCAGTGATACGCTGCCCCCACAGGCCCCACAGGCCCCCACAGGACCCCTCATCCTCAGCTTATACTGCCCCAAAGCCCTCAGAGGGCCCCTTTACTCAGTGATACTGCCCCCACAGGGCCCGCATAGGACCCCCTCATACTCAGTGACCCTGCCCCCACAGGGCCCCACAGGACCCCCTCATCCTCAGTGACCTTTACAGGGGACCACAGGGCCCCCACACAACCCCTCTTACTCAGTGATACTGCCAACACAGGATCCCACAGGACCCCCATCCTCAGTGATACTGCCCCCACAGGGCCCCCACAGGGACCCATCATCTTCAGTGACCCTGCCCCACAGGACCCCCTCATACTCAGTGACCCTGCCCCCACATGGCCCCACAGGGCCCCCTCATACTCAATCACCCTGCCCCATTGGGCTCCACAGGCCCCCATACTCAGTGACCCTGCCCCCACATGGCCCCCAGAGGTTCTCCTCATACTCAGTGACCCTGCCCCACAGGGCCCCCAAAGGACCCCTCATCCTCAGTGATACTGCCTACAGGGCTCCCACAGGCCCCACAGGACCCCCTCATCCTCAGTGACCCTCCCCCAAGGCCCCAGAGGGCCCCTCTTACTCAGTGATACTGCCCCAGCAGGGTTCCCACCGGGCCCCCTCATACTCAGTGACACTGCTCCCCACATGGCCCCCACAGGGCCCCCTCATACTCAGTGACCCTGTCCCCACTGGACCCCCATCCTCACTGACCCATGCCTCCACATGGCCCCACAGGGCCCCCTCTTACTCAGTGATACTGCCCCCACAGGATCCCCCAAAGAACCCCCCATACTCAGTGACCCTGCCCCCACAGGACCTCCACAAGACCCCCTCATCCTCACTGACC